>VXBT01005222.1:723479-790159 GCA_013400235.1 Oriolus oriolus | reverse complement strand
AAAAAAAAAAAAAGCACCAAACATCTGGTAGAGATGTCTTACCTAATGACTGGTAAAGCTCAGTCATCTTGGGATGATCCCAGCAGGTCGTTTGCGTCTCATGGCTACAACACAAAACATGAAAGTTAGTAAAGTAGAATTTCTCTCTCCATCTCACAGCAGTGATGCAGGCTGCACATCAGAGCATGGTGCCAGATCTGTGCCCACAGCCTGGGCTGCTCCGGGGGGGTGCTCAGCAGTGCCAGGCATATCTTCTTTCAACAAGAGGCAATAGCCTGGAGCGCTTTATTCAGGCAAGGGCTCATGAAATAAAATTAAAAGTAGTGCTAATATTAAAAAGACAGCAAGTATTCAGATATGTCAATGTTTCGAGGAATTTGCAAGCAATTAATTCTTAAGAACTCATTGCTTTGTACAGGTCATTCTCCAGTTGCTCCGAACTAGAAGACAGACACTTGAAAGGGCTTAGTTCTTAAAGAGTTTCTGGAAACTGACCAGACACCGAGACCCATATTTGACTTGCTTTCCCCTACATGCTCTCTCAACCCTTTCCCACGCGGTAGGTAAGAGCTACCCAACGCAGCGGGTCCAATCCTTCCTTTCAGTCCAGACACCAGCACTAAATCCCTGTGCAGCAGCCCTCTGATCCACCACCAGCTTCTACCTCTGCTCAGGCCAGTGCTGCACCCTGTAGTGACAGTCTCTTCCAGCAAAGACTCTTGGCTGCTCCTCTTGCTCCCTGGGACTCCCAGGCCCTTTCCCTCGCCCTTGAGGTCTCTGTGCAGTGTTAGGCAGGAGAGCTGTTGGGAAGCCAGGGAAAAGCTAAAGTGGGGTTATGAAACGCTGCAGTATGACCAGAATGTAAATTGGAGAGTCTCTGCATTGAGGCCAGCAGCCTCCAGCTTTGCAACGCAACGTGTTGCCGAAGGACAGGCAGCGTGAGAAAGTCAACAGAATGAAGTGTTAGCGGGTGTAGTAGCAACTCATGTCTCCTAAGGTTATACTTTTTGAGTTTGTTTTTTAATGACAGCGTAGCTAACATGATTATGTTTCCATTAACATAGAAGACTTGAAAGAAAAGTCTCCTTATCTTTCCTGTAGCCAATACAGTCCCGTTCAAACAGAATTCAGCTGTATTAAGAGACAACCATAGATCTCCATAAAAAAAAAAAAAATAAGGAACACGCATGTAGCATACCATTGCTAGCAAATACATTTGCCATTTGTGCACTTAAAGGCAAGACATGCAGGTTTCAACACGCACACATCATTCTGGAGAACATAAGCAGAAGAGCAGGACCTGGCCCACAGCACTGTGGAGCTCGTGGAACACACACCTTCCAGCTCCAGGAGACCAAACCACCACCCAGCAGCACCTGTGCACCCCACTGTGCGCTGAAACACTGACACAACAAGGTTGTTTCAGAGAACAAACGGCCCTTGAGTTCTCATTTTGAGGCACTGATGTTCCCAAGTGCACATTTACCCTTTATAGGCTAAGAGGAGGTAAAACTTCCAATGAATCACTTCAACACCACCTCTACTGAAGGAAAAAGAAAATTGTACCAGGTTTTCTTAGAATGATTTAATTTTGGCCTCAAAAGAGTGGCTATTTATTTGATTCCTGTGAATACTGCCCCAGTAATCTCTATATGTTCAGCAGCTTACTATATATAATATTTCCAGATTTTGCCCTGTAACTGCAAGAAAGAATGAAAGGGATCACAAGCACTAAGCATAAGGAAAATACGCTGCCATGGTGCTGCCCTAGTTGAGCACAGGCTTTTAAACAAATCCTGTCTCATCAGCTTCAGCATTCCCACCCCTTCCCAATTCCTGCGGTGGCTGAAGGCAGTGAAAGTGGGAGAAGGACACCACAAGAGCAAAAGCAGCCTTGTTCTTTGCTTTGTTAAAAAAATGAGTCCTGCAAAGGGAGGTGGCTGCAATCGTAATCAGAAATCTCCTGGTCTGGGGATTTTTTGGGTTGGATAGTCAGATTTTTATTCCCAGAAACTGGGTAGCTTCAAGTGAAAACCTGTGGATCTGAGCCACCTGCATCTGAGCTCCTGCATTTCCCATCCTGCTTGGTATGGGCAGGTCACCAAAACCTCTTACCATACCCCGGTATAAAGCATATTTTTGAAGAAAAACAGAAACACTTTCATTCCTAAAAACTCAGCTGCCAGAAGCCTCTAATGATACAACAGCAGTCCAGAAGGAAAGAAGATGGGAGTGTACTCATGGCAGAAAACCTTGTAGCCAGAAATGTCACCATTCAGGTGAACAAGTTGCAGACCCAAACAAACATTCACACCTACAGACCTGGGGCTGCAGTTTGCTTGCACCCAGCATCAGTCCCAGATCAATAGTTCCCCAGGCATGAGCTCAGCCACCCTGGCTTGCTTCCCCACAGGCAGATAGCCCCAGAAGCGGGGGATATTTGAAAAGGAACTGTACCATGGCTTGTATGCCAAATTACATAGCAAAAATGAGGAAAAGAATTTATGTGAACAGTTACAAGAAGCCTCTGAAAATAACCTGCCTTTCTGTATGAAATTAATTTGGTAGCCCCAAATTGTTCTATGGATAAACTAAACCACTTCAGACTCCACTGCTGTCAACCTGGCAGCCTTCAGAGAAACTGATTCCCCATGAAAATATTTAAAAGCCATCAGGTATCTGGTAAAGGTGAATGTAGACAGGATTATGGATATATCCCATGCTTGTGTGGAATAGAAGAACAAAAGGATCATCTTAGTGTGAAAAACAAGTATGAAAAATCAAAGTTACACTAATTAGGAATTTATTGAATTTTTTATTTTTACTTTTTATGGTAAGGCCTAACCACATATCAGTGAATTTAGCATATATGGTTTAAGCTTATGGCATTTACTATTCCTGAAAACACAACTGCCTTTGTAAGACCTTATAAATAAAATTTCCTTCGCAAAAGAAACACTGGACTCAACTGGTTTCAGATATTTTTAATATCAGTAACCCCACACCTCAGTGTGCTTTTCTTTCATGGTATAAGATTAATTATCGTGGGAAATGCATTTTTTGTAAAGAATGATTTAATTTGCTCCACGTGCAAGTGACAAAGACTGAACTTTCAGGGCAGGTACATTTCCCTTTTTGCTTCGATCTTAAACTTCATTGCAACTTAGAGGAAATATTCCTTTCCTAAGACTATAAAAGCCAAGCGAGTAGAGCCCCTAACTCTTGCCCGACCAGCTCCCCAGCAGTGAGCATCCATGGGGCACAGTGCCCTGCCCCTGGCTGGATCCCACCGTCGGCAGCTCCCATCTGGTACCAGCCCCAGCGATGGGCTGGCCAGCCCTCAGCACCCCTCTGCGCTCCTGCAGGAAACAGCAAGGGCTTGGAAGGGAACTGTGGAGGTTGAGTGGCCGTAAGGAGCCAGGGCAGACTTTGCTGGTACTTTACATGCAGAACACAAGAAGGCTGCAGATATTTCGCTCCAGCTAAAAGGCGTTCGCCTCTCAACGTCTTCAGCTCGGAAAATTATCAACTATTCCGCACACAAGGGCAGCTCCAGGAAAGGTTAGATTCCATCAAGGCTATTCTTCGTAAGCCTCTTTGCCATTTTCAAAGGCCATTTAATTGTGAGCTCTGGGGTTGGACCGGTGGGGGAGGATTTGTGTGTATGCCCTTATTGTGAGCACAGTCTGAAGTGAAATGCCAGCTCAGCAGTTTCAGGCAGCCTCAACCACACTTGGGAATGCTGTAGCATCCTTAATAGATCTGCAGCAAAGTGTTTGTCAGAGTTTCAAACTCTGGTGAACAAGGCCCTTTACAGCCTGCAAGTCAGAAAGACATGAAAAGTGTAGTCTGAGTCCTCTTGACTAGCAGCAGCTGAAGAAGAGTGAGAGTATGTCCAGAAGTAAGTACTCAAAATGCTTTTCCAACAAATCACCAATACAAAAAGACATCAGCATACAGAGCCAGCAGTTTTGCAATATTTCATATGCTCAGAGGATACATTTTTCAATTTGGCTCTACATTTAGGTCAACTAAATTGATCACTAGATTTTAAATCACAGGCATTCTGAAACAAATAAAAATATATGTGCACTTATTTGGCTTATTTTCCTCTTTCTCACCTGACCTGAGCTGCAGAAGTGGAAAGGAAATTAAAACCAGGCCTATAAAGAACATAAGCAGCAATGGCTAGTGGTGACACCTTGGCGTGGGTGTGACTGGCACACTAAACACACTGATAATTCAGTGGGATGAAAGTATAGTCTTCACTTGATACATCCTTTGGGAACCACAGGACCACTTCATTAAAGGATGATTATATTATATTATATTAGCAAGGATAATTTTTATGTAGGGAACTCTGTCACACTATGCCAGTGTGAACTCCTCTGTTCCTGCCAGCAGCAGAGAGATTTGTCTCTCATCACTGTCAGCAGAGCCAACAACACACAGCACTGGAAACCTGAAATCAAGAGATGATATCCTAACAAACACACTGGCTGAATTACAGTTCCCTTGTTATAACTTGATCAGTTTGAACAAAATACAGTCATTTCTTCTTCATTCTTTTTATATTACTTCTGAGCAACATCAGCAGCAGGAGGAATTGAAAGCAAAGCTCCCCCACACCCAAATTCTTGCACAAATCCCCCCAGCATTCCTGCACCAGCCACACGGTAACAATTACAAATCTTTTAACTGTTTTTGATTGCACTCCTTCTCCCTCACCCTGTTCTTTTCAAAAAAAAAAAAAAAGGTCCTGTGTATTCACTGCTCAGCTCCAGAGCAGAATTTTAGGCTGCACCTGCAGAGTCCTTTTTAAACTCTTACAACCCTCTTCATTGGTGACACCAGAACCAGTTCTGCTGCACTTCTCCCCACACCCTTCATTAGAAAATGCGCCATGAACAACATGTGCAAATACATAGATGTGCATAGAATAAGAAATTCTATCGTGTAGCAATAAATAGTTACATATACTCACAAAAAAGTGCCAAAATTATAGTGGTATTTTACTAAGCTCTGAACTCATCCCTTTTCAAACAACATGATTTACAATACTTCTCACCTTCTTGCTTTGCAATGAATCAAATGTTACTCCAACCACCTTATGACTGTTGTCAAAAAGCCAAAATAAACATGATAGTTATTTGGATTTTACTAGACTAATTTAAATCCAACTGAAAGAGCTTTTATGAATAGACACTACCTCTCATTTAAAAGAAAAATGTTTTCAACAGAAGATGACAGTAATTGCAAAGAAAGACTTAATATCTCTCTTTTTACAGTGCTTCATTAATTCCTTAGCTAAAACAAGATAGTGCTATGGAAAGTATTAGCAATGTTAAAAGGTGGCACTCCTTTGTGCTTTACAAAGGACTACTGTTTTCATCTGTAAATCTAGAGACTACTGATCTGTGCAGAGATTACTTCTGTTTAAGCCAAGGATCAGCATCTCTTCAGCAGGAATTTGACTTTAGCCTGTTTTATTGGCTTTTGCGAGATTTATCAGACTGCTGAAGGCAGGCACCGATACATATTAAAGTTTCTTGCCGATACTGGAAATGAAAAATAGGAGAAGGGCAAATATCAGCTGTCAAGTACTGAATAGTAACCCTTTTTTTCTCCCCTTGATGTTAAACATTTATTTTGTCTGCTCTGTCAGGGGCAAAGATTCCCGCTCAGTGGCTTGTGCTGGGCGAGCCTTGCCCCCCCAGCTTGTCACTCTCGGCTGATCTATTTGCTTTCCAAAGCCTCTCCTCTCTGCTTCTGCCAAAGCAATTTCACTGCAGGGTCTTGTCAAATCCAGGCTCAGACAAGCGATGGCCTTGAACAATTCCTTAGTGCTAAAAAGGTCAAAGATCCCCGATATAACCAGGTTCCTCGTTTCCTAAGCTCTGCACACACACGCCTGCAAAAACCACCTCTCTGCCCAACTCCAGTGCAAGACACCTCTGGTGTCCCAGGCTGCAAGATGTTTTACAGCAGCTATTAAAAGGCAATATAAGGTGCCATATAGCAACAAGAAATACAGCACTTGCAGTGCAACCGCCCGGAGGGAATCCCCTCCCAGCCTCTTCTGCCTATTAACTTGAAAGATTACTTCCAAGCATGAAATTACGGGGGGGAAGAAACCATACACCCCCGAGCACGTTTGTTTTCAGGAATTCCGCTGAAGTTCACGGCCGACCCGAGGTGCCTCACAGGCGATGTGCCGCGGAGGTTTCGCTGTGCAGCACCGCGCTACCCCCAAAACCCTGAGGAGTAACGAGGCGAGCCCCAGGCATCCCACACCTTCGGCACAGCCGCGATTCCCTGGCTCGGCTTCTCCCCTGGCCAGCCCGCACGGGCACAGGTACCGGCACAGGTACAGGCACCGGCACAGGTAGAGCCACGCGTGCGTGCCGCTCACACCGCCATCTCCTACGTGTGCCAGCGGGGCGCATCCAGCGCCCAACTACGGCCTCGGGAGCGGGGAAAGGCGCCGAACCAAACGCCCTTCCAAGTTCCCAGAACAAACACGGCGGCAAGTTAAGATTTCCCGTGTAAGCGATTACAGGTACGTCCCCAGACGGCAGCCGGCCACGCCGCTCGCCCNCCGCTCAGCGCCACTGCAGCCGCCCGGCCGGCAGGGAGGGACGGCGGCAGGGAGGGAGGGATGGAGGGAAAGGGAGAGAGAGGGAGGGAGGGAGGGAGGAGGCGGCGCTGCCCCGCCCCGCCCCGCTCCCGCCCGGCGGCGGTGCCGGCGCCGCACGCCCTCAGCCCCCCATCCTCCCCGCCTCATCCCGGCTGCGGGGCGGCTGAGGGCACCTCGCCCCTCCCCGGCCTCCCCGGGGCTGTGCAGCTACTCTGGAGGAAGGCCTCGGGGCTTCCTTTGACTTCCTTTTTATTTTTTTGGGTGTTCTCTGCCCTGGCGCTGGCCGGCCAGAGAGAGGGGTGTGCTGAGAGGCGGCAAATCAGTTCGCCTTCAGCGAAGGGAAGAAAACTTAGCTAAAATATGCACCGAATCCAGACAGATTTGAAATGGGCCTTAACCTGCACTTTTTTTTCCCTAGCGTTTAATTTTGGTGCTTAAAATGCCGAGTGGTTTATTTATGAGTGGAATCAGGTAACTTAATTGCTAAGGGCTTGCCTTGGCCCTGCAGGGAAGGAAGGGTGAGTTTCTCCCCTGGATCTGTCAGTGCCCAAGAAATAGTTCTTCTCACGCCGAGTTACTGTTGCAGTGTTTCTTTGCATTAATTCCTACGCAATATGCATTACACAAAGAAAAGCCAACAATCTCCGTTTAGTGTCTCAAGCACTTCAAATCAGCGTGGCCAGTCTCCTCTTATGCATGTTATACATCTATGTCCTTTACTCGTTAAAATAAAGCAGTGTAGACATCTGAGTCCTCCCCATAACCACGTAGGTTTTCAATCCTTACATATTGTGATTTCCTGGTAAAGCTACCCCAAAACCAATGTCTTTCAAAACAGATTCATAGAATGGTTTTGGTTGGAAGGGACCTTAAAGATTACCTAGTTCCACCTTCCCTGCCACTAGACCAGGTTGCTCGAGGCCCCATCCCGCCCAGAACACTTCCAGGGATGGGACATCTCCAACTTCTCTGAGTAACCTGTTCCAGTGCCTCACCACCCTCACAGTAAAGAATTTTTTCCTAATATCAAATCTAAATCTATTCTCTACCTTTCAAAAGTACAAAAGAATCTCCCTTGTTTTACACCGGGAAGATGCACACCTAGAAGCATGTAAAATTCATCCCACCCCTGTTACATGGATGTCAGTAGGCATTGAAGCTGGAGGGTGTCAGACTAAGTACCAGGAAATTTAGGACTCCCCTTAAGGCTCCAGGTAGTTGGGTTATCTGATTTTAAGAAAAGTTCAACAAGCAGTTCAAGGAAAGCCCATGTGGTTTTTTTTCTAGAAGCATTAATGTGAGAGATGCTCTAGGTTCAACCCCTCAAGTCCTCAAATGTAAATATAAAAATTAATGGAATTAAATGCTAAATTCTCGTATTATACAAATGATTTAGGTTGTTTTAACAGGTCTAACTCACAGTTTTCAGTAACGTGTATCTGCAATACTACCCCAATATGGAAAGAAAATAGAGGAATAATTTTTGTGTAAACATAAATTGCCATGTTAAAACTCATTAGACTGTGAATTTTCCATTTAATTCAGTGGACCTGGTGTGAGATCAATTGCTCTATCATATATCTTAGTTTTGACGTGAACAAACTGGCTGAAGGTTGTCAATTGTGTTACATCAGCAGTGTCACACTGTCTCATTTTTAGCTAAGTTTTAAGAAGTGAGAAAGCTCTCCTCAAGTCTTTAGAATAAGATGATTTTCACCCTAGTTGGGAGGAACTTCAGGGTCCACTACAAGGAGAGAGCAGCTGGTCATGTCATACAAGGGAACGGGTAGCCAGAGGCCAGACGTTTCACAGCAAAAGTGGTTTGTTTTCCTTCACAAGTATCTAGCACTGATTCCCCGATACACATTCCTTCAATTTTCACTGTTTCTGGAGCTTCCTGGCCTGCCTTAGCAGAAGCTTGATGCTGCTATTATCATGCTGGTCTTCTTTCCCATACAATAGTGCCAAGTAATAAGAATTTAAAAACCAGTCTGAATTTCTCATACTTTGCATAATCTTCTTTCTCCTTGAGTTACAAATAAAGCATTGTATTCAATTAGACTCACAGCAGGTGAAAACCCCAATTAGTGAATCCATTTTCTTGGCTCTTTTTCCCTACCTTACACCCACACACTACTTTCTTTTTTTTTTTTTTAACAATAAAGGGTAACTCTGAGTCATTCTCCAATTGAAAAGCAAATTAACCCTTTGATCTCCCAAATCAAACTATTACTCACTCAAGAACATCCAGGGGAAAACAAGAATGTTGAAGGATTAAGGGATTAAGGCCTATTGACTTTATAAATTGATTTTTATAAAAAAATCTATTTAATGTAGTTCTGATTGCTGTCTCAAAATTCACAAAAGCTTTTAGCTGTTTTGATTGACCTGAAAATTATATTTTTGCTGTATAATGTACATGAGTAATACCACTCTTACTCCAAATTACTTTTAAACTACTTGTAATTTATTACATAAATATATTTTGTTTGCAGTGTAAATGGTTACTGTCTTTGGCATTTGTAACTGAAGCCAATTTTTATGCCATACTTAATTTTAAGCCATTTATTTGATAAAAGATAGACATCTCCCTATAGTAAATAAAACAGGATTACAGAGTAAGCAGAGTTTTAATTCCCTGTGGTGCTTTTCTTTAGCAAGGGCTATTCAGTCAACTTGTGCACCTACATAGAGACCTTAATCAGAAGAAGAACAGTGTTTATTTCTCCTATACTGTTGTTTTGTCCTGGACTGTGTCTAATCAATGTATCCATGTCTTCAACATTTAATAAGACCAGGTGCTTAAAGGGAAATCATGGCTGCCTAAAAAATGAGGGATAATACACAGAAGTGGTCTTATTACCCCAAAACTCTTTCAGGAAAAAGGAAAAATAGAAAGATGAATTGGATTTGCAGGCAGTCTGACTGCATCGCTCGCTGTCCAAAGGGTCACTAGAATTTCTGCATTTAAGAAAGCAGATTTTTCAGTTTTAATAAGTTCTTAGAATGATGTCCCTTTTCGATAGGGAAAGATCCAGAGTCATGTACGCATTAAAACTAATTATAGGGACATAAAATAATTGATTCCTAAACATTAACACCTGAGTATAAATCTTTGTAAGATTTATGTACAAGATTAGTGTCATCACTCCATGTTACAGACAGATGTGGAAAACCGACTCCAGAAATGGGTAGGGACTTGCCTAAAACTCAGGTGGACATTAAGGGTACAAGTTTGCTTGTGAGTTTAGCATTTTATGAGTTAAAAACTAAAGCACCATTTCTTTAATTTTACTGTTGCTGAAAGTGAAGATACAACATTTTCCTGTTAGCTAAGTCTTGCTTCCAGAGCCCTCTGAAGTGTGTAGCCTCCTTGTAAGTGCGGCTTTACCATTGCTCAGCTATCTAGGCAGTGGATTAGTTTGCTTTGCATATAAGAAGATGTTGTGGTGCCCTGCGTTGGGCTGGCTAATCCGTTACACTGTTTGAGTCTATTTTCTTTTTCTTGGTATAAATAAATGCTAAAAATCACTTGGGATGGCACAACGACACTTTCGTGGATCATGTGTCTTAACTATGCTCCAAGGGCTGACACCTCCAGGGTGTCTGGGCAATTGTTTATAGCTCTCTCAGAAGACCCAAGAAGAGAATACTGGTTTGGATGCTGCTTGTTTGTTTTGGGAGGTTTTTTTGCCTTTTTGCACATTACCACTGAAAACACATTAAAATACCGTAATGCAATGAAGAAAATGGTTTTGAAATGCTCCATTCATTTTGCCCAACACTGCACTGTAAATTAAAGACCTAGTAAAACATTCATAGCTCAGTATCCTTAAAATCAGTTATTTACCCCATAGGATGCTGGGGAAGGAGCATACCACCACTCCCTATCCCAACCTCTGTCCCGTATGAAGGATGACAAGGTGGTGCTTCTTACCCAGGGCTCATTCTCTGCACTGGTTGGCAGGTAACTGGGAAATAAAGCTCACAAGAATTTGTTTCACTGAGATGTTCTTGGAATAGACAGACAAGGAAGATTTATCCCCCCCCCCTTTTTTTTTTAAACAAATTCTGCAGTAAATATTACAGAGCTTGCAGCAATGTAATGCCCAGTAGCGGAAGTGTTAGTACCCGGCACGTGTGACAGGAACACTTCTGTTCCTGCTCAATGCACAGCGGCACAGATTTCGCATTCCTTTGGGCTCTCCTTGCTTTTACTACAGTAAGGACACCTGATTAAAAGTGAAATCTTAGTCACCCTACAAGATGGGTACAATGGAGCCTCAGGAGCAGCCTGTGTGTGCCTTGTGTTGCACTGCACTGCATACTGTTGCTGAAAGGTGAACGAGAGGGTGCCTGTCATTTTGAATATATTAGATATATGTTTGAATTCCAGCCTGTTGAGATCTTGGAAAAGAGAATTTCGAGACGCAACATTTATTTTTTAAGGTGATAGCAATAGTATAGCAGAGTGTTCAGTCTCTACTGCCATGTATATGACCTTGAAAACAGGAGCAGAGTGGGTTTGAGATTAAGACTGTACACATCGCTGGAAGGGGTGGATAGCACATCCCGGATCCACCAGCACTATGAGCTCCTGTGAATAGCAAAAGCTCTTTTCTCCCTTCCATAAGAAACCACAGCAAAGAAAGAAAATTAAGAAAGCAGTTACCCTTACTCTTCTGGGATGGAGGTGAACTGGAGTGTGAATAGTCCCAAGAATAGGAGATGAAGAAATGCTAACAAAATGCTGACATAATGCTAGAAGACTAAAAGTAGCCCCTCTGAAGACTAAAAACCCCCTCTGAAGTAAGGCATTCAAAAAGCTAACAGGGGGAAAAAACCCATATATATATTAAAAAAGAAGACTTAAAATCTGCCAGCCAAAAACTTAGGTCAAACCAAATTGCCTGCTGATCTTTACAATGCACAAGTAAGACTTGAAAAATTATAATTAGGCCACAGTAAATTCTTGGTTTGAGGAATCTGTATTGGCAAAAGGAATGGCTATCATTTCAGGGAGTAGGGTTGAGGAAAAAAATGCAGACTAATAAGGATAAATTAAACAAAGCAGCAAAGACAAACTCCATTTCTTTCTTTTCTTTGCATGCCCAGTTGGAAATAAGTGATTGTTTTGCCTCCTGGGGGGATTAAAATAAGAAGGATTTAATAAACTCTCTCACTCACTGACTCTCTTTTCACCTCAAAATCTTTCTTTCTCTGCATAAAATTATGTGTTGCAAACACAAAAGATGGCTTGCAAAATCATTAACTTCTCTACTGTTTCCTATCAATGTATAGATCTCAATAGCAAGAAACTCAGCATCTTGCAGTCCTGCTTCACTCAGGCCCAGAAAATGTGATCCTAGCTACTGCTCACCCTGCGTTCCCAATCCCTAACATGCTGCCCCCTCTTCCAAAGGTTTCCACAGACATTAAAGGAGAAGAATGCCTTCTTTTTTACTAATTTACTTTTTGTTTGTGTTGCATTCCATTATTTACATATTTTTGACATTATTTAATCTATTTTTTGTGACTAACATAATACCAACAGAATATTTTTTCTTACACTGAGGACATTATCTCAAAATGTCTTTTTGCACATACCATTTAGAAGAGAAAATACTCATTTGGGACAAAAAGACCCTGCGATCATGCTAGGAGATTATGTGCTGGGATGTTCCAGTGGTAACGCTGCACTTAGGTAGTAAAAGAAGAGAACAGTGAAATCTATTGCATTTTATGACAGTGAACAAGGAAGTTCCACAACACGTGAGCAAAGCTCAGTCCTTCTGCATGGCAAGACTGCTTCGCTCTCTCTTCCTAAATGTCTTACGTGGAGATCCAGAAAGCAGAGAACTGCACTTGGGGAAGGAACCAGCCTAGAGAACTTAATGGCAGAGGGAGCAGCTACACCTAACTGGCCTCACCAGTAATTCCATCCAGGCTAACTCCTTCATCTGATCTAGGTGACATTTCTCATCATTTATTTGCATAGAAATGCAGCTTCAGGTTTAGGGTTGTGCAACTACTCTCAATCTGAGGTCAGCAAGAAAAAAAATCTGGAAAGCAAAAGCTTCTCATCTGCCATGTCTGAAATCAAACATTTTATTTCACTTCTAAACAATGTCCTATGAAAAAGTATACTTTCTTTCAGCTAGAAAATGAGGTAATTGTTCATAAAGCTCTGGCAGCACCATCTAATGGCAAGTGGAAACAGTCTCATCTTGTCCATGCCAAAGAGTGAAAATTAGTGTTTATATGCAGGCATTTGAAACAAATACAGGCACACAGATGCCTACATTAACTGGGGCTTCCAGAGACAGATGAACCAGTATCAGCTATAATGGAGTCATGTCCTAGGGCACAGATATTATTTTATCCTAATTGAATCTGAAAATATGTTAGCACTTAAACACTTCAGTAAAGAGGAATATAAAGGAATTTTGAGGTAAGACAAAAATTATTTCTTAGTAAGGGGATTTCATTGATGAAAAGGATTTTGTTCAAGTCTCCTGTGGCAAGTTCAAGCATTTACACTTTAGCACATGCTCCACATAATTCCAGAAATCTTCTGCACCTTCCATTAACTTAACTATAATATGGCTCTCCCTACAAAGCAGCGCTCCCAGCTTTTACACTTAGATATCTTTGTGTAGCTCCTTCTATCCCCAGCACAGTAGCTGGCAGTTAATTCAAGGAAGAATCCTGTGGGTGCCAGCTGATAGCGAAAAAGTTTTGCTAAACTATATTGCACAGTTTAAACTTCAATCAAAGCCTAATAACAGGAATGCATGTAGTGGAACTCAATGTCTAAGTGCACTTTCAGTATTTCATTTTAGTATTTCATGTTACAGTTGAGCTCAACATCTCACAGTACATCTCAGCAAGGTCTCAAATAGCTTGCAATGCTACTAGCATACGTTCATTCAGCTCTCTGATCTCAGTTATTTAACAGAAAATGGAATCTCTTAGGGAAAGAATAAACATGCCAAATGATGATTCCCTTTCTCACAACACAGCCAAATTTCACTGTGAAAAATTTGCAATGAAAATCAGAAATGCGTTGTCTGCCCAAGTCAAAGAGCCTTGACATTTATGATCAAAGGTACACAGATGAATTCTAGGATCTGCCAGAGTCCAGTATTGAATCAAGAGCAATGGTGAATGTGTTTTGCTGAAAATCAGACAATTTTTTTTTTTCTTTCTATACTGAGCATTTTTCCACATTGAGCTAAGCAAACATTTACCACATTTATATTTGGAACTATAACTGCTTCTTTAGGAAATTGCTTTCAAAGGTGCAATCTAAATCCTGAACAATCCACACAGCCCTAAAATATTAAGGATTTAAACTTTGGTTATGGTCCATATTAACATTCTTAGACTCCTGCTGCTACATCTAACTCCTTTGAACACATTATCAGAAATGTCAACCTACAATTCTACCATATCACAATCTTCAGCTTTTTCTAAAATAGTCCAGACTTAAAGAGAAAATTCTTATTGCTAGGACTAAGTGAAGTTACCCATCTTTATCATCTCCCTCACTGCATGACACAGAAAGCCAGATGATTTTAAAAGTTCAAAATACCTTATTTCATATTATCAGGCCTAAGAAACATCACACAGTTTTTGTCACCTTCCTTCCAGGAAAAAAAGAAGGTATTAAATTCGACCAAGATTTCTCTATATCCACATGGTACACTACAAATGCAGAGCACAGCACTCAAACCATTTGTTTATTTAATAGTGTCCAGAATTTGCCATTTTATACTGGCATAAATTTAATACATAGGTACCATCTTATGTACTGTGTGGAAGATATTCTAAATGTCATTAAAGTTAGAAAGAAGGATCTTCTAAACTCACACCTTCTGTCTCAGAAAACATTACAAGTGTTTCAGCATTCATCTCTAATCCTGAAATTAAAAAATCAGTTTGTCATATTAAAAAAAAAGGTGTTATTTTAAATCATTCTTCTCTTCAGGTAAATAATTTTTCTTCAATTACTATCAACAGCTCTGGTCTGTGGTTGCCAACTTTAGAACAAAATGTCATTTTGCAAATAATTATCCCCACTTTAGTTAATGCATTTATACTAATACACATCAGGCAAGAGAAAATAATGATAATAATTAAAAAACAACCCTTCAACCTTATCTTTTAAATAAAAGAAGGGTTAAGATGTGATTTCTAAATATGTTTTTACTTTAGTAATAAAATTTATTTTGCTTATGGACCTTATAATTTTTAGCAGTGTTGAGAAATTAATCTCTTGTTACTTTTCCACAGTTTTGTTGCTGCAGTTGCTTTTCATTCTCATTCTTAAAATTCTACTGCAATTATTTTTTAAATTATTATCCTTCTACCCACGTCCCTCAATTTTTTGTTCTGTTTTTAGGGTAACTAACAGAGCAAATAATTTATTAAAGATAAAAATAATTTTGCAAAGATTTGCAGAAGCTGACAGACTAAGAATTCTGCCAAACAGAACCCAAGCAGAGAGTGGAGGATTAGACCCCATCTAATCCACTGGTTTTTTCAAACCAGAGTATTTAATACTGAACTAAAACCTTTGGAGAGTTTTATTTTTAGCGGCTTTCCATATTAAGCTTTGCTCTAAGAATTACAGTTTAGGAAACAAACCAAAGAAATGTATTTCTTCTTCGTGAGTAAGGTATCATCATTAAAAGTCTTCCATTCCCCAAATATTTTTTTTTACTTTATGCCATATATTAATTTTTCTGATAACTTTCATTGTAAACATTATACTTCACTGAGCTTTAAAAGTGAAAAAAAATTTAAAAGGGAATTTATGCAATTAAAACAATCATTTGGTGATGACAATACACTATGTTTGATAAGAGATGAAGAAAGTGACTGTTTTTACTAATTATTTTCATGTCAACCTTGTACAAGAGACTTGCTTTCAGTTTGGAGAAAACCAGGCCAGTGGGGCTGTGTCTCTGCTGCTATTTAATTAAGTGATTTAGTCTATGAAATAGCCAAGAGAGAGCAACTCTCCAAATGTGGCAATATTTTGGCTATTTGAACTTTCTAGTGGCATATTATCTTAGTTGCACTGTTATGTGTGTCTGCCCTGAGAATAATTGCCATTTCTTGGTTCAAATTTCACACAGTGACCCTTGTTTTTACTGCTGAGAGGTGGACGGCGCTACAGCAGGCCATGGTATTTGTTTGCTTCCCACTTAAGTGCTCCTGTGGACCCAAGGCATGATTTCCTTCACATTTCTAAGTTTTGATTTTAAAAATGTAATTTTTTTCATTTCAAATTAGCTGGCCTAATGTGGGAGCTGCTGCGACAACCATGGTAACTTTTTGAAACTAGTTGGGCCTATCCCTGCAGAATAAATCCACCCCATGAAATGGCTAAAACCTCTCCCCACACTGGGGAGCCAGAAGAGTTTTAGATCAGCTCAAATGCCTGTAATTTACCTGCCATGCAGGACAGTCACAAGTTCTATGCTGTGCTAGATCCTCAAACTTTTGTGATGAGCTTAACAAAGAAATCAGTTGGTAATCAAAGTAATTATGTTTAAGGAATGAATTTTCTGTCCATAAAGCAACTAATCTGACAAAACCAAGTCACTACCAATGACGTTTGCTGAATACTTTATGTGTAATTAATAAAGTCCGCAGCAGTCAAATTTTCTAAGAAAAACAACTATTATTTCCATTAAAACTTTTTGTAAACTGGAGCGATTTTTGACAGAATTATCAAGTCAAGGAAGCACTCCCAATGCATACCAGCATTTCTTTCTTAGATTTTCTTTATGTACAAAGCAATGGTTTAGGTAGCAATTTCTGTAAGAAACTGGTAAAAGGTAGGATGTAGAAGAATATTCATCTGTTCCCTTGGACTCTCTGTATTCACACAACACTTCTGCATCTTGCCAAGTTTGTGAGCTGCGAGAGCACAGTGTGTAGTGCCGATGCTCTAACCCTTTAGTGCCTTGCATACTACACACTGAGCTGAATTTTACTTCCAAACAAAATTTTGGCTGCCTTCCTTAGTGAGCACACATTGTTCTCGCTTTGACAGACTATCCCATTCTCTTGCTTAAAACAATTTGATGCATTTAAAATTATTTTCTAAACTTGTTCCTAGATGGGCACAGTTTATATAATCAGTTTCAGCCACCAACTCCAACACTGAAGAAAACAGTTCTTATTTTCTTAATTTAGGTCATTATGCTGAGATCATATTTGCTCTACTTTGGTTTTTTTGTATAATTTGCAATTATGAGGATAATTTAAAATACCTTTTAGAGCAAAATTTAAGTGTCTGTTGTATAGTTTTTCTTTTTCTAACTCAACTTTTAATTAAATGCTAAGTTTGACATTACGTAGTTTGGTGAGAAATTTAGCAGTGGATTTCAGTGAATAAAAAGAATACCTAGTCATAAGCAATGCAGCAGTATTCTATGATTATATATTATTATATACTGTGTAAATATAATTGGCTTAGTAGTGCCTTTTTAACAGAGATGGATTGCTCTAATCCTCCCTGCCTTCAAACCGTCAGACTGACCACAAGTACGTACGTGGAATTTGAGTAGTAGGATGAGTACTAAATTGCTAAAAATACTGCAACACCAAACCTAGATCATTATGTATATATGTAAGAGCAGAAGTGAGAATGCTACTTTTAAGGAGGCTTTTCAAGTTTATTTAATTGGTTAAAAAAAATATTTGGTCTTTACTGGAGCATAATGGCATAATACAGCCTTATAGTGAGGAGTACATGTAGGAAACAAGGGGAATTTTAGGCCTAAATGCATTTTCTGTCAGCCAATATCTTAACCTAAAAGGATCATCTGGTCAGCCTCTTCTGTGGTGTAGAGTTAAGGAAAAAAGAAAAGAGTGGTTTGCACCCACAAGAAGAGGACAAAGGTGGATAGGGAAGCAGTGAGTATACTGTAAAATAACTTCCAGCTGCTGTATCATCTGTCTACTGGTAGGTATGGTTAAATAAATAAATGATCAAAAAAACCCTAATAAAAAAAATCAACACTGTCAGGATGAGTTTTTGTAGATAAGAACCTGCAAGACAGGTGATATGAAAACAGCAAGATGATTAAAATGCAGTATCTTATTTATTATACATTAGGTAGATCAAAGCTCCTCAGTGATAACAAGGCACTGATTGGGGGCTGCCACCTGTTTGGTCTCACTAGCAATGGAAATCTCTGAGGTGAAGCTGTGTTAAATGTTGTCAGTACACGCTACACTTATGAATGGCTTACATTGAAAAAAAACCCCAAATTATTCTTATTTTGCTGAAAAGATTTACTCATTATTCACCTGCACATACATTACTTCCTTTGTTAAGATAAATAGGATATTCTATGTAAATCAGGAAGGTTTCATAAACAAACAAACAAACAAAATTGCAGGCGAATGCTCTTACTTGACGCACATCACTTTAAGATGGTGGTAAAAAGACCTGAAGAGTATAAAATTAGAATATATTTGAGCTGTTGTTTTGGAGACCGCTGAGCCTTGCAGCAGGCTGAGCTCAGAGAAGAAAGATTGTGGCAAGCAAATTGTCCAGGAACACTAAAGTCTGGATGATGAGGCAGGAGGAAGTTTTCTAGATGGTTTTTGGGTTGGTTGCCTTTTTTGTCTAACCTCTCCACAAAGAACAGAACAGCTTTGATTTAAGGAAATGTTTGGGTATAAATTCTAACAGTTATTTGCAGGATCTAATAAAGAGTGAATTCAGAAAAGCTGAAAATCTGCAAGATTCAACAAGGGAAAGCAAGGCAAAGCAGCAATAATCTTTATCAGTGTCCTTGAAACACGCCCCAGAACTGGCTAAACAGATGAGCAGAACTCCAGTCTGGACATGTCAGAGCACCACTGGGCTCTCAGGTCTTTAAATGACTATTTTTAGGAGATAAACTTAATGCATTACAGCGAGAAAAGGGGAGTGAGTAAGATTAACAAGGATCTCTTTAAGTCGGTGGAAACTTAATTTGAATGTATAAAACTGGGGAAAAAGTTGCTAAGTTCTTTAAAAGCCACGTGTTCCAAAAGAAGAAATGTCTGGGAGGTCTCTGGGTGTTATAAATACACCCACTGAGCAAAACCAAGTTGGGACTGACACATGAGAAACGATTCCCCTTGGCTGACTCAATTCAAAGCAGAGAGGACTACTGTGAGAACACACGATGTGGGCATTCCCTCACAGGCGAGTTTGATAAAGGATTCACACTGACAGACTCTTTTCCACTCCTTAATTCTAGAATGGTGAACAAATGCCCCAGAGCAAAGCAGCGCTCAGGGTTTTGCGCTCGATTTTCTGAAGAGAACACTGTGCAGATACAGATTTGCATCTTGCTAGCGGCAAATGTTTATTCCACAATATTTTGGGTGCTGATGTGAAAAGACATGATACGTGAGAAGGAATGCTGAAACCCACATTCTGATCCCTTTTAGAGTACTAAAAACAAGGAGTAACTTTGCTGAAATCAACGAACATATCTGTCGATCCATGCAAGCTGCTTTAAATGCAGAACTTAAATTTGATTTCCAAACTTCTGGCAGCAAGTCTGATGAGAGCCTAAACTGTGACCACCATAACCTGTGAGTCCTCTGGTTCTTCTGCTTGTTTCAAGATTGTTAAGAGTACAATGAAGTATTTATTCCTCCTTCAGACTGGAAACAGGAGAAGAAATTATAGCATATCAAAGTAAGTTTTAACATGTAATAACCATATTAGTAAGGCTTTAATTGCTTTTGTGCCATAGCACAATTGAAATAGTGGAAAAGCAGATGAATGAGGAATGTGCAGGAATAAATATTTGTCAAATATGAAGATATATAACACTGTCTGCAATGGAATTGTTTAGTATAATATTACAGCAGTATTAAAAGCATAAACACTCACCCATTAACAGGCAGTAATTAAAAAAACAAATAATGTGAGTGCAACTATGGCCAGAAACATAACCTCATGGTGGTTTGTATCAAAATAGCTGATTTCAGATTCTGAAGTTCAAATCAGTGTTTGGAAATGATGGTGAGCTTATCAGTACAAGATCTTTGGAAATCCTTTTTTAACCTCTACATTTCAGGTGATTCTTAAGGTAATCTGAAGTATAGAACAAAAACATGCTTTTCAACAATGGTGTCCTACTGGCTAAAAAGATCTCACTGCCAGAAATCTGGAAGAAATTTCTTTCTAAACACTGAAGTAAAATTTCAAGATGCCTGTATTCCCAATTACGTGCACTAAAAGTTTATAGATGAGAAATAAAAATGTGGTTTTGGTTTAGTAGTTCTAACTCTTGTTTTTTATTTTTTATTCCTGTAATCACTGACATTTCCAGCTACAAAATACAGTCTGTTACACTTAGGAAAACAGCTGCAAGGCACTTATTTCCACTCTCTAGGGTTTCTGTAGGTTGAAGCTGGCTATGATTTTAAAGAAGAGTAATTTATGAAACAGAAAGTTGAGGATATTTCATCTGCTTACGTCTACTTCCAGAGTTTACTTTTGATTAGGGAGATCTGCAACCAGTATAGCAAATCTGAAACCCATGCTCACAGAGGTGCATCTCCTTCTGAATTCTAGACCAAATGTAGAAACATCTTTAATGAAGAACAACTTCGGTAGCTCTTTCAAGTACATGCCTAAATAGAAAGTATATACATATATTTGGGGAAACACAGCATTTAACTGTTTTGGATAAACAAGAAACTGGCAATTTCCTCTCATTTGCCACACCACTGCTCAAGGGTCTGTCTGAGAATGAGTGAAGTCTTGAATGGAAAACAGTAGTCTGTCACAGATCCTTCCTCTCTGCCTGTCACTTTTGCAAGAAACAAGGCTATCAACCCCTTGCAATTTAGGTAAATATTTCTAATGATGTTATGCTTCAATTGCTGTAAAGAGCTAATAATCTAAAAAGATCTCCAAAGCTGATTTAAAAAAAGGTAAGTTACTTAATTGATGATTATAAGATTCAGCACTGCAAGAAACTAGTATTAAACTTAGATTTACAAAGAAGCTTTCTTAGACAGAATGCTAGGCACAAAACCTTTTAGTAAAATGAAGATTACGTTTTGGATTCAGTGAAAATTACTCCATTTTTATGATGCTCCTCTCTTCCACTGAATTTCTGTGAAGATCAAATGGCAAAATTTTGCAAAATATTACAGTTCAGTAAGTATTTTCACTGCAGTAGGATATGGAAGTCTAAGAGAGAGAAAATGAACTGCTTTAGCATGCTGAATCTTCCAGAAAGCACCTTACAAGCCACAAAAAAAGGAAAAAAAGTGGAGTGAATCAGCACAGGGGGAAAATGAACTTTAGCTAGCAAAAAGGTGCTTCTGTAAAAGAAAGTGGTTGAACTCATAAACATATATGTAGATATTTCAGAATCTCAGAGTTACTGCAATCCTCTTCTGTATTAAAGCCCTCCAAAACCCAAACACCAAATGTCAACCCACCATTGATAATTTTTAGTTAATCTGAGAGTGATTTTCCTCAGATATATGAGTATTCATCATTTTTAAGGGTTTTCCAGTTCTGCAGATTTCACTAGCTGAAAAATTAATCAACACTGCAAGGGCAGGTACTAGCAAGGCAATCACTGTATGAAAATGTGCCCCATCCATTAAAATACAAGAATATCTTTCATGAAATGGATAATACCTCCAGCTTTTACAATGCACTAGAGTGTATTTACTCGTTAAAGACTCCTCTTCGCAAAATTATGCAAAATGAAGTATTTTAAGAAGATGAAGAGGAAAGAAAGAATCTTCCTGTGCCAAATTAAAACCCAGAGACATAATGCTAGAGAACATTTAGTTACTTCTGATCTGTGCTCCTTACTGAAAAGCCAGGATACTGTGAAGTAAACTGGCAGTCCTTCTGCTGACCTCACCCTGCTCATCATCTACTTCCACTGACGTCTCTCCTCTTGCTTTTCTTTTCTTAACCCCTCTCTGCACACAAAATATTTGTTTCTAGAGGAAAACTACTGTGTTCCCTGTATTGATGGTGTGCTTTTGGTTGAACAAGACCTATGTGAACAGGATGCCTCCAAGTGCATTTAGGAGATGTAGTGCTAAATTGTTTCTCGAACTGCAAAATATTGCTGCAATGTGCTTCCAGACAATTAATTCCTCTTTAAACTGTGAGGAAAATAAAGTAGCCATCATCACCTTTTCCAATAAAGGACACTGGAGTATGCTTATAATCTACCTTGGTGTCCTTCAGGGAAAGATGCCATTTTTTCTCTCCTTGATTCTACACTGTGCAAGATGAGATGATATTTGAATATTGTTTCACTAGACGTGATGTATGCACTTACCTTTCAGTTCCTGAGAAGGGGGGAATAATGATATATAAACAGCATCACTTAACCACCAAACCCTGCACGGAGGAGATGCCCTCTCCATGTAACGGGGGGACTGACCATGTTTTGTTGTGCATGCATCTTTTACAGATTCTCATCAGAATCTTTTACTTGGTACAGATTCTTGAGTAGAAGTGACAGGCTTTATATGAAACTGTACCATTGAGCAGCAGGCTGGCAAGGGATAAATGTCGCTCAGGAGCTACAGCTGTAGAGATTGTGAAATTCAACCTCTGCCCTGAAAAATAAATACCTTGAAAAAATGGGAAATTCTAGAACATTGACATCCAAATGAATATAATAATTTTTCCTGTAATATATAGGTTTGAGCCTTTTCTAGTTATGAATGACAAGTGAAGAAAAATCTTTTTTTGGAAACAAAAGCACAACAAAACATTTGCTGTTGCCCTGAATACTAATGATGGAAGACTGTTGCTATGGTGATGCTAATTTTAACGCTCTTGCCTGTGGACTTCATATGAACTGCCCGTTTTAACTTTTGCAAATGTCATTTACAAAATGAAAACCCATTAATGACTCGTGAGGGCACAATGTTCCACTTTAATTAGAATAATAAGGAATGCTGATGCACAAAGTACAGGTTTGTGAATTGCTACAAAGCCCGCACTGTCAAAATTAATTACCGCTGATGGGGACTTTGTTCTAATTTTTTTTCCAAAGGAAGCTTTAGAATAATACAACTGTAGCTTGACTTGAAGTTGAAAGCAGTCTTTCCTTTTAATACCAAGGTGGAATAAAGAAGTTTCTGAGACTGACAGTATAGTAAAAAGTGCAGCAGAGCTTGGAACTGTGACTGAGTCAGGCTAAAGGACCACCAATTGCAGCAACAGGGAAATGAAACTGCCAGTGCTGCCAGGAAATTAAAATATTTTTCAGCTAAATACCTGCTCAGAAAAGCAGTTAGGATTTGGAAAATAGAGTTGGTGTTTAAAAAAAAAAAGAAATTGAGTGGGTGCTGGGATATGGTTCTGGGGTATTGCTGTGACTTGTTAATTGTGAAGTGCTGAGACAAGTAGGTGATGTTTAAAAAAACCAGCATAGATAGTAATAGTAATCTCTTTTGTAATGAACCAAGCCCTTGCAAATCATGAGCATACATCTCTCATGAGAAGGGCAAAAAGTTGCAACTACCATTTCTAATTTTGGGGCAATGTCTGAGCATCTAAAGTAGGTGCTATGCTAACAGCGTGTCAGTAGTGCTGACTGCAATGAGGAAAGCATACTGCAGTGAAAAGCATCACAGACAGCTGCTGAGAGTACATTATACAGACTAATTGTTATTATTAAATATCTCCATTGTAGCACTGCTTAGAGAATCTAATTTAGTGTTGAGATCCATTGTGTTGCATCCTGCATTAACAGAAAGGAAACTTGCCTTCTCTTGTGAAGAGCTGATCTGGTGAAGGACTTGATTTGTCTTTATGCTACATCTTTGGTTCAGTGTGAGATTGCTGGAAGTGCGACTGGTGTGAGGATGAATAGCTGCTAAAACATTTTTCTAAGTTCTCATTCATGATAAACTATGGTTTAATGAGTAGTCGAACTTTCTTCCAGCATCACCAGTATGAAATCCACTCTGGGTGTATTGGTAGACTCCAGTGCTGTTTTAAAATGGCCTGACCAATTTTGCCCTTGAATTGCTGGCTATTGTGCAAGCCTCTGTTCTTAAATACAGCTCTGCACTCAAGATGTCTGGAATTTCATGGTATTGTACTAAAGAGAAATTCAGCAAAAAATATCGATTTGACTGAGAATGGTTGTGTCTACCAAGTCTGATTGTAAGTTTTTCCACCAGTGATTGGTAACTTAGAGTTTGTTTTCCTCTTGCTGTTTGGTTCGTGCAGAAGTAACTGGGTGACAACTGAACAGCATTGTCATCAAAGACCCTTTTCAGTGAGCACCCACCCACTCTTCATATAGGGTTGTTCAGACAAGGGCTTTATGTTGAAAATGCCATTGACTATAATTTTTGCAGAGAATACCGGTATGCTCCTGTGCTGAATGCAGCTGTACCTGGTGGGATGCACAGCCATGAGACAGCCGGCTGCTCTGGAGAGCCAGTGGGCTCAGGGCTAATCCACACTTCTGCAGTTCCTTGCCCTATGATATATTTTCTGAGAACAAGAAGGGACAGGGCTCTCTTCTACTCAGTAGGAAAAACCTTAGCAGCTAGTCAGAATTCAGAGGGAGCCAGAGCAAACAATAATTTACAAATATGGAGCTGATGCGTGTTAACAAACTGACACTTGTAAATTAAAGTTTGGTAGCTTACCAATATACAGAGGTTTAGAATTTATGGAATTAATCTGAAATAAAGGGAATAATCTGAGAGAACTGCCTCTCAGAAAATTGTTACTAAACACCATTACCAAGGCAATTAGCTTTTTGCAGTTTACTCTCCAGGCTCCCCAGATAAGAAAGTGGTGTTTCTGACAATGTCAGCCCCTGCCAACACTGATGGACAAAGAATTCAAGGGGTTTAAGTTAAAGGAGCCTGCTGGCATGGAGACTTCTGTGGGATCAAGATCACCTCAGTCTTCTTCAAGACAGGACAGACACCTGGATAAGAAAGGAATATTTTTGTTGTTTCTTAAAATTCTCTGTTAATCCATGTGAATGGGTAGAATGCAAAAAGTATCTGCCTTTTGTGCAGAGGTACAGCGAGGCATCCAGCAGTAAGTAACCAGGCAATAAAGATGCTCCAAACTGTAATCTGGAATTAGGTGATGGAAAGAGTAACAGTGCCCTCAGCAACTTCTAAATTCTTCTCACATATTTCATATTATGTGCAATAAAATATTTTGAGCTGTTACAATTCATTTGATGACTATTGTTAATACAGTGAACACAGCATCTTTTAATGAGACAATAATGGTTGAGGCTGAATTAGATTACTGCTAATCAGAGTGGCTGAGTCTCAAGTAAAAATCTCTCATAAGAAGAGAATCAGAAAGAAAAAATATAGCTGTTTGGTGTAGGAAAAGGAGATAAATTATCTTAAGGACAAGCAATACTAAATGTGTAAGTAGGCATAAAGTGCATGGGATAGCCAACAGAGGCAGCAAAACATTGTGTGAAATAATAGAAATTTCAACAGAGAAACAGTGGTGTTTGTGAGAAATCATCTATTTTGAGCTTGGGACTTAATAACCATCTCAGGGCAAGTGCTATAAACAGGAAAGAAAACTGTAATTAACAAGTTTAGAAGCCATCAGCATAACTAAATTAAACAAAACTCTGCAAGGAGAGGTGAGAAAGTAGAATAAAGAGGGTGGTGGGCTGGAGGCAGAGTTTCCAGTGGGAGGACTGGCTCTGAAAAGGGAGCATAAGAAAGTGAGGGAAAGATACAGAAGAAGAAAACACTAAATTATTTCAAGGGAAAGCCTGACAACAAGCCAAGAGAAGACATGAAAGGACAGCAGCAAGACGGTTTGTTGAAAGTGGTGGAATGACCTAGAAGAAAGTGAACACTGAAAAGATTCTTGGAACTGGACGGCAGGAAATTGTTAGTGACCTTATTAAGAGCTGTTTTAAGGAGAAAATGGAACAGAAGCTAGAAATGACTGGGCAGGAAAAAAACATGGACTGGAAAAAGACACAAATTCCAAGAAAAAGGAGGGCAATGTCCTGCATACTGAACAGTGTCAGAGAAAAGATTTGTTTTGTTTCATCAAGGGCAGTCCTGAAGAGAGACTTTCATGTAAGCAAAGAATTAGCAGATAAGCTTCAAAGAAAATACATCACTAGAGATCTAAAGTCCTAAACAAGTCATTTTGATATGCTCCTAATGTCTGAGGGACTGAAGAAGTTAAGCAAATAGATTTGTTCTCTAATATCCAGCTACTTGATGTCCCAAGTGTCATTATTCCAATTTCTTCTTGTGAAATATACCATCTGTAACTTGCTGTTACTTCAACAAAACTTGTTTCAAACAAGAATTTTTTCCTTCAAATGAATAGTGCTTTTCAATCCTATTTCCCTCACTGTGACAAGCCCTTTTCTCTGAATCCTGCTGCTGCAGAGTACTATGGCAGCAGCTTGATGAATGTGCTTTCCTTTGTTGGGGACAGACCATATGGTTTATCATTGGTTGAGTAGTCCTTCTCTTTTTTTTCTTTTTGCTAATTTCTAAATAGTGTTAAAAAAAACCCCAAAAAACACCAAACCAAAAACTCCTCAAAACCCAAACAAAAACAGAACAACCCCACAAACAAACAAACAAAAGTCCCCAAAACACTCAAAACCCCCAGATTCAAACACACTGAAATTAAAGATTATTCAGATTGGTACCTGCTATAATTTTAGTTTAGGGCTACTTCAAGAAAATTATATCTGAATCCAAACAAAATTCAGAGCTGTCTAATGAGCTTTTCAGTTACCTCTGAAAGTACTGAATATGGCTGTCACTTGGAGCCAGCTTTTCCTTTGTGCTTCACAAAGGCAATTACAAAACATACAGCAATTTCTGAATTATGAATGGAAGCCCTCTGTACCTACTTAAACTACCATTGTGGGGTTTATATTTAAAAAAAAAAAAAACAAACCCAAAGCCTATAGGTTTGGGTTGGTGAATATCTCTGAACGATAGTTTAGCTACAGAGTTTAGTTTTATGTTTTAAACTGCGTAATTTCAGAATGATTTTTTAATGAACTTGAGCTAGCATTGCCTTACAGAAGACACATTGAATATCAACACTGTGCCATGAAATCAAACTTTAATATTCAATGACTATGTTTTTATATTCAAGAATCAGCAAAACACAGCAAAAAAGTAATTGAACATCATGCAGTAGCTAAAAGCTGATTAATATACACAAAAGTATTTTGCATTGGAACTTCTCATTTACTAACAAAATCTGCTCAGTAAAATTGGAGCTGGTGATAAAATGGAAGCAGAGGATGCTTTCAAGCACAGAAGTAAATGCAAATTAATGACATGCAACACTGCAATCAAGATGTAAGAAAAACTACCATAAATGTAGGCTTCTTTACTTCAGAACTTCTCTCAGTTTAGCTGTTTAATCATATTTATCAAATACACTACATGATTTATATATTCCAGGGATTCTCAGCAAACATGGTTTTAAAAAACCCTCAGCAATGAGAATTTTGCTTTAAACACTTTTCAAATTGTTCCTTAACTGTTTGAGCAGAGGTAGTCCCAGGAGTAACAGAATGCATATTTGTGCACATAGTGTATTTTTTAACCTTAAGATTCCTATCAAATTTACATTTTTAGACCTTCAAGTGAACCCTTCATTGACGGAACATTCACCTGTGAGTTTGCTTCATATTGTTATTCTCTCTATGTTTGTATCTGAAAGTAAATTACACATTGGTTTCCTTAGGGAGATTTCCAGTCTTTATGGCTGTATCCTGTTTACTGCAGCTGCTGTTGTTGCATCAAGTCACATTTGCAATTGCTTTAACTTTTTTTCTTTGTTTTCTAAAAAGGTGCATAGGTAAGGTCAGCTAAGAGCATTGCCATTGATGAAGTCCTAAAGTTAAAAGCAATTAAGCAGAGTTAAACTGAAGATGAAACAGTAGATAAAAATCATTGATCTGGGAGGACATATGCAGCTTCTGATTTTCTAATGAAGTTGCAGTTTTTCTGTGTTTCAGCATGCAGCAGAATCTGTTCATTTTTTTGTCACATTCTTTACAATGTTAAAATGTGTATCCCTTTGCTAATAGAACCTCCAGGATGGCAAATGGTGGATTGGAAAATAGTGCTTGGAAACAAAAATTATTTTAGTATTTCAGTATTTTTATTCAATTGAAATTTAATTTCTTTTTGTCTTCCTCACATTCCTTTATTCCATATTTTCAGGTCAATACATTTGTATGACCATATACCCTTTAGCTCTTGTCTCCTTGAGATGGTTATGAGCTAGTTCGTGCTGCAAAAGTGTCTCTTAATCATTAACCAAGTACAACACCTGTGTCTCAACTAGAAGTGCTTTGGGTTATGATTAAAATCTTATCATGGTGTTCCATGCTGCTGATATAGTTGAGGTGTTTGTATGGAGTTATCTATTCCCATGCCAAACAGTAATTTTCTAGCTACTATTTACATTTTAATTCCATGTGTGTAACATTTCTTTCTAACAATTTTTCTTACTGTGCTTCATGCAGGGTGTCATAACCCTCAAGCATTAAAAGTTTTACATTTTCTCCAATAATACAGCTTTTAAGCAAAAAAATTGAGATAAATTTGTTGAAAAATGAAGCACAGAAAAATGTATCTTTGCCGCTCTACTCCTGTATTAGCTTTGCAGTAGTGAACAGAAAAAAATATCTTGATAAAGAAAATCAGGAGACAAGTACATAATAAAATTAAAAATACAATCGGGGCAATTTACTAGCCAGATATCTAAAGCAATTTTTTTTCTACTTAAACATTAAAATAATAGAAACTTTCCTAGCAGACATCTAGATAAATATAAAATACCTGGATGAGACTGTATTATCATGGCTTAAGATATTTAGATTTCTCTAAAAACCTTTACTTACTGCATAGAAATTTTAACATTAAACCCCACAACTCAACTGACCATTAAATTTCATTAACATAATAGTGGATAAGTTCACATTATGAAGTGTGAAGTGCATAAGTGAAGAATAAAACTCATACCAGCAACTTTGCACATATTAACAGCAACCTTAACTCTTAGTAACTTGTTGCTGGATTGAGTTTGTGCCCCCCTCAAGCTCCCAACCTAACACCTACATATGGCATTTATGCTAAGAAATTTTGGTTCTGCTGAAAAAGAGGAGGGAGGACCTTGACACACAGAGTGGGTAGGTGATAAGTAGCAAAGTTTGACCTCTACTCACTATTCCACTCTGTAGGCTGTAGACACCACTCAGTGACCCTGCAGGCTGGTTATGTAAAGGGTGCTGCTTATATTGTACCACAATCTCATTTTCTGAGCTCAATTGCCATGGAAAATGCAATGCCATGAATGCTTGTGTTGCAAAAATTACTTGTAAGAAAAGCAATTCATTCAGAGATGAGATGCATTTTTTTATGGTTTGTTTTTCTTAAATTATCTAGCCAGAGATTTCCTAATATAAAAGTTTATCTGATGAATACTTGAAATTCAAAACAAATAAGTAGCATGCAGGAGGCTGCCAACTTAAAGATCATATTTGAAACTATAATTTATCTTGTAAAATTCAACTTTTAAAACAGAAAATGAGAAATAAGCAAAATGAATATAGATGATTTTGTCATTCTTAACCTATTCATAAGAATCTTCCCTTAAGTCTAACTTCAACCTTACTGACATTTATATAGTTCTCAGTTAATTCATTTTATGTGTCCCTTAGAATCTGTACTACCTATGTGTAGTAAATACACAAACTAGTTCTCAGGATTTAAGGTCTGAAGATATCACAGGACTGATGTACAACACAGAACTGATTTCAGCTATTACTTGACAAGAAGAAAAAAAAAAATCGTTGAAAGGGATCCCATTAGGAGAAAAATGGGCCCAATAATCCATAATCGTGATTCAGTAAGTAAAAACTAAACAAATCTCTCATGGCAAGAAGTGTTTGTAAAGACAGGTGGAGAATATTCTGAAAAATACGAACTTATTGCAGTCAGCAGGAGAACTGGCATCTTAGAAGGTCAGAGAAAGTACAGATTCAAGAGCAGTTCAGCAGGTTCCATGCATTAATTTTGAAAAAGAATCCAGGAAAACACCTGACCTTGTCGTGACAGACAGGCCACTTAGGGATACAGGAACAGCCCAGCTGGCGCGCCGATTATCGCACTCTCAGTCTGCTCTCGGTGTTGCACGGCCTCAGGTGCCAATATGAGAACATTCCACAGCCCACCAAAGCTGGGCATCCACAGCAAACAGAGCTGGAAATGGAAATCGTACCTGGCCATACCCACTGCTTTCTCATTGGTACTGAGGCCTTTCTTAGCACACAATTAGTAATTATACTCCTGCCATAGTTTAGACTGACGAGATCACAAAGAAGACAAAAAAAGGCACAGTAGCTGAAGAGGGATCAATTTAATGCTGACTCCTTTATTACATGGATGGAATATTTTTTGTGTGTGAAATGGAGAAATCATCTTATTTGTGGAGCTGGCTGCATTAGAAGGGACACTGGACCAAGGGCAATGCAGGCAATGGATGTGACAAGTGCTGCTTTGGAGAAGCTATCGGTCTTTGGAGGAAACAAAGGAAGCATGAGACTTCTTGATATAACACTAATATGTAAGGAATCTGAGATATTGTTCCCCATTTCCTTGAATATTACATTGGACAGTTGTCAGAAATTGTCTCCTCTTTGTCTGTCATCTAAATTAAGTATGTAATTGATCTTTAAAAAAAGAAAAGTCTGACAGGCAAATCTTTCTATTCTTTTCCTTAATGTGTCTAATCTTTTCAAGTTCAAAGCATTCCAGGGGAAATCAAACATAATTCCTATTTTAGAATCCTGCTTATTAAGCACACTGTTTAAAAGATGGGCTTTGAGTAGATGGCAATACATTTTAGCTATCAGGAGCAGCTGTAAAATCTATTTTTTAATGGAAGATTTGGCATATACTCTATAAAATAGGACCATATTGTATAGATGTCACTCAACTTTGTAAAGCTTATATTGGCTATGTAATTTTTCATTCATTTACTTCAGTTGTTAAGTGTAGCCAGGCTACATTTAACAACTGGAGTAAAACGAAGCTAATAGAAATGAAGTAAAATTCAAGCAAAAATCACATTCAGCTTACAATATTAATGTAACAACTTCAGCTACAATAAAAGTAAAATATTTAAGGTTATGTAATTATATTCTATTACACTATAAATACATGAACTCCTTGTACAGTACCAAAAATTTACTTTTTCACACTATTGCCTATAAAAACAGTTCATTTATTAATCTCCTAGTCCCAGAGCTGGAAAGCAATGACTAGCTGGATTTAATAGATTTAAAATGTTGATATGTTCCCTTTAATTAGGAAAATAGGAAAGTCAGATTCCATCTAAAATTCTTGCCCAGCTCATTACCTGCATCACACATTTTAAGATTTAACCTGCACAAAAATTATGCTTGCACTGTTTAACCCCTCTGTAATGCTTAACACTGTATACTCTTCATGAACATTTGTACTGAATGAATTTGAAAACAAATCTTAAAACCTTTACTCTCCGTTTAACTATGAGCAATGTCCTATCGAGAGGACCAAGTGTTGTGTAGGCACACAAGGAAGCTGCTCTCCACCCTCAACAACAGGTGCTATGTTTGTGGAGGGAAAGCAAATGGTTTCCCTCACTTACTGCCCCAAACCAGAGGCTACAGCACCGCCCTCAGCCCCCACACCAGCCAGGATAAACTAAAATTGCTGCTGAGTACTTATAATTCATTTAAAACCAAATTAAATCCCCTTCAGTTGCTTCTCATGTGAGGGCAGTAAGTGCCCGCTGACAGATGGTAACGAGGAGCAGAGCCACGATATCTTCCTTGAGTGCTCTCGCTCAGTCAGCAGGAACACATCTGTTTATAACCTCTGCTTTCATTACAAAGGTAGTTAAAGGCTCAAGATTTCTCATTTATTTACACTGGGAGTTTAAATTTTTGTGACAAGTTTTGGAACCAAGGCTTCACAACCCTACAAATCATAAAGAAAACCTCTGCACTTGGACAAACCTCTAAGAAATATCATTTAGGTTTTTATGCCAGACAGCGTAAGAATTTACATCACATAAAGGCAAACTGAAAAGCATTATAGTTTTTCTTTCCTTCACAATAGTTTCAATTTTCCTATGTAGAGTTCAGAATTGAAAGACAGGAAGAAATCATAGTAACTATGCTTTTAAGAAGCCGAAATAATACCTTTTTTTGTATTTGGTATATAGGTTAACTCTCAGCCATACACATGGTTTTCATAGCTTGCTCACAGCTTCACTCACTACATATACATAATCATACATTATTTATTTATGGTTCTCCATGTCTCTCTCTCTGCTCCGTCTGACAGATATTTCCTCCTTCCTTTTGTGCCTTGTACTTATCTACATTCTGCAGGAGAAACAATTAACCCAAGTGATTTTCTCAGAACAGCATCTCTTCACTTTATTTTATCTTAGCAGAATTTAATTCAGATACATTCATTTATCCTGTCTCTAAGTTGAACAAAAGTAAAAGAATCATGGCTTTAATCTGTTTGCTTTTACAATGAAAACTCAGGGGTCTTAGCACTTTTTTCTGTGTTGAAATTCTGCATGGTTAAACAACAATTAAAAGGGAGATTAAAAATTAAGACAACAAAGAAGTATGTTTATAGAAACTGGCCTGCTAGCTCTCCAGTGTGAGTAGGGAAAGAAAGAAGAATCTAAACCTGGCAAAAATCTATGTCACAAGCTGATACATTAAATGCAAATCAAATATTCCCATAGAAAACTACAATATGCAAGAGAGTGAGCAAGTGGAGATACCTTGTCCTTGGAGTTAGCTCACTGCATAGCTAATTTATAGAGAGAGACTCACATGGATCTTCTCAAGGAGTCCAAGCTGTGCTCCTGAGAATCCAGCTTTGTCCTCAGCAGGACAAAGTTCAGTGAACTGCTATAATCTGTATAAGAAAATAAGCTTGGCTGGGAAATAATTTGGAAGGTTTCCTTTGTGGGAAGCACTGAGATGAAAGACTACTGTATTTTTGCAGAAGCATTTTAAATCCTTCAAAAGAATGGGCACAGCAAGAGGGTAAGAAGACAGACACTATTAACTGGCAAGTCAGATACACGGAGGAAGAATAATGTCAAAGATTAGTACAAATATAGAAGTCACACCTACTAGATTTCAGCACATCACGATGGCAGGACTACTGAATATTTTATTAGAGAGAAAGTATGTTGCAGACTTCAATCCCACTCCTCCTCCTCCTTAATCTGAGGCAACAGAGATCTCCTAGAGCTGAGTAATGGAAAGTTTGCAGAGCAGAGGATAAGAGACACGCAAGAGAGATGAAAACATGGTTCAGAGTAGAGCTGCTTGATGTCCCCTCATGCCCTGGGAGGACAGACACTGCAGAGGGATTGGGTTGTGCAGCATGACCAAACACTTCCTTTGGTGCTGCAAAGTGGAAAGTAGACATTTGATTTTGCTACCTGTCACTGCTTTTGAGCAGCTTCTCTGTTTGATTGGAAGACAAGAATATGCATGTGCATGCATGCACACGCGAGATCCCTTTCATCATGGGCTGAGCTCTGCTAAAATGTGATCTAACCTGAATTACAATGAAAAAATCTGCTGCCTCCCTACCTTTATTATCTGCCTTTTTTAGAATCTGAGACTTTTTTTTAATCTTTTGACACATATTCAGCAGTCTTTGAGGTGTGCATTTTTTCCATTTGCTTTTCAGATTTTTAATGTAGAGTAATTGCCTGTTTTGTCTTCTAAAAACTTAAATTTAGAAATTTTAATGAATACCTAAAACATTAATAAAGAGCACAGACATGCCTGTGCCTGCTTCTTTTTTTCCATTTTCTAGGTTGCACTGCAGTAAGAGCAGGATCAAGGTCTTCAAAGAACAGGACTGATTAAACTAAAAACTATTTTTTTATAGTCCTCTCTTTTGTAATTTAATAAAACCTTTAAATTCTGTACTAGACACAAGGAATATATCAAGGAGAAAAAAGATCAAAAAGAAAAGGGTTGGGTAAAATGTGTTTTCAAACAATTTTAAATGTTTTAACTCAGAGGCAAAGCAGAGGGTTTTTTAACTCAGTAGCACCTCATGCTCTGAGCAAGTGCTCAGTGCCCCGGCAGCCATGTCCACCTGCACCTTGGGATACTTCTGCTGTCCTGGAACACAAAAACTAGATTTCCTCAGTTTGCTGGGGAAGAGAAAGGTGGGGCTGAAGGTCTGGCCTAGCCTGTCATCTCCATAAAGAGGGGGAAGCACATGAAAGGGTGGAAGGAAATGCAGCAGCTGATGCAAGGCCATTAAAAGGCAATTTTCAGGAGCCTGACACTAGGCCAAGAAATCACCAAATGCCAGACACTGGGAACAGCTGAAGCAGGTTGAACACTGTTGATAATTATATTGTCCATGGCAATGTTGCCTATATAAATACAATTTGAAACAAAAAAATCCAAAACCAACTGGTGTGAACAAGCTCAAGAGGGAATTATTGAAGTGGTAGCTTTAGAAGCAACTAGTTGCTACAGATTAATCGCCTGCATACAGATGAAATTTTAACCAGGTCTTGAAGATACCTAACCATAAATAAACATTGCTGCTGAAGATTTAGCATGAAGTCCTGGCTGATTTATGGATTATTGAGTGCAATATCATGGTAAATGTGAAAGTGATGAGATAAAACAGTTAAGCAGATAAAATGAAAACCAGTAAAATGTGTAGCAAATCTGGTTACTGAAGAGGGCTAACACCAATATTCTACATTGATGACAGAAAGAAAATTATGTAAACATGAAGAGAGTGCTTCCTGTATCTTCTCAGCCTTCATGAAATTCTTTTAGAGAATTAACAACAGAAAAGAAATGCATCAAACATTAAAGAAAGAATATGTTCATTTTAAAAGCCAAAAAGGTACAGAAAACAATTTAGTTGCTTGTAAATATGAAATATGAGTGATGAGAATGAATGAAAAAAATGAGTGAGGACAGCTGGAGAAGGCAATAGATACGTCAGCTCAGTAAGACGCATTAAAACTTGACCGCTTTGTTTTTCTTCTCAAGGACAGTAAATGTTTCTATAAAAGATATGGATAAATGAAAACTTTAATTAAATTAGTAATGTGTGACAGATGTGCTTGGCCCCTTAACCAAACTATCAGTAATTTGGTGCAGGCTCTAAAGGAAGTAAAGACCTGAGCTGTAGCCAGGCCAAGAACTCCTCTAGAAACCCCCAAAAGGGCAGAGTGACCCAGTGAGCAATGATGCACATGAGCTTGGAACACAGACTGTGTGAGTGATGCATGAATAGCAGGTGGCTTTTCTAAGAGCCATTTACCAAAGAACAAAGAAACCTGTGGGTACAAGGAGGCTCACACATACCCTTCCTGCTGCATTAAATCTGACTACAAGTCAGCCACTTTATCCCATAGCTTTGACAGCCTAAGGGAGCCACCTTTGAGCTCTCCTTGCTGGGCAGCGTGGCTGCATGGCAGTGACCTCCCCTTAACCAGGGACAGCTCTCAAGGTTATTCCTTGAGGCAGAAACCTTTCTCCAAACAACCAGTCTTTGGATCAGTCCAATCTGAATTCTCTAAACTTCACTGGACTGCACACCAGTGACTCTCCCCTGGAACTGGGACCCCTCTCAAGGAGTGAGATTCCTTACCTGAGACTAAGAAATCTTTCCTTACCCAAAGCGGAGAGACCCCTTATTTATGGATCCTTGATCAGTGGCTGGTAGCATGCTAAATAAATATTAATGAAATCCATGTAGCTAATTCCTTTAGACATACACCATCGTCCAAGTCTGAGACTAAGGCTGGACCTAGCCACAGCTAAGCTCCATCAGGAGTTTAGGAAGCAAGGGGGTCTGCTCTGAAACTCATGACCTGCTGGGAAGGTCTGCCTTACCCTTTGGTCTCTGTGTAAATCATTCGCCATAGATTTGAACTTGATTTTCCTTTGTATAATGTAGTAACTAATAGAGTGAACCTTGCCATTGCACTTTATTAAGCTGCACTTTTATAAATTCGTGTTAAGCCCACTCTTGTTAATACCTCTGACACTGATTCTTTAAGTGATCTGAATCACTCATTTGTAACAAACTGGTGTAGTTGGCAGGATACTAAATCAGGATCCACGGCATAATGCTACAACTGTTTATGGCAATTAAAATGTTTTTTAAAGTGAACAAAATAAACATATTCCTTTGAATTTGTGAATGACCTAGAACAGAAGCCTAAAAAGTAGGAAGGAGTAAGCAAGACCAGCACTGACCATTTTAGCCAGTTGTCCCTGACTGCTGGATGTGAGTGGCACTGACAGAGGTGCCAAGCACAGTGTGAAGTGCATTTTGTGCCTACTTTAAGAACTGCTAAACTCCCCTCCCCATAATGGCAAATCATGCCATGTGAAAGAGAAAAGGAGGATCTTTGCCTTCACATTAGTGCCATATACTGAGTCTTACATGTCAGAGCACTGACTTGTTTTCCAGCATGTCTCTGGTACACTGCCCCTCCTTCTTGACAGAGCTTTCTGGTTTCTTTGTGACTGTTTCATTATTCATAGCCAAATGCAAACATCAGAAAACTTACAAGATTAATGCAACAGTAAACCAGCTCAGCCAGGTATGTCTGAACCTCTGAACTGCACTACAGAGTTTCCTTCATGCATAACTCAAATACTTGTTCTAAAGCTGCTGCAGAAGTTCACCCTGTGGTGAAAGTTGCAACAGAAGTGCCACTGCAAGAGCCATCTGTAACCAAATGGCTTCAGTACACTAGCTGAGCTTGCAAAGCATTTAGGGAATATACAGAGGAGCCATGGAAATAGGCATATTGTACAATACCCATGTCTTTGTTACTTGCACTACAGTCTTTATTGTTGGTATTGCATCACCTGTTTCCTTCAGAAGTAACGTAAGCAGTTCAAAGCACATGTTACAGCTGGAGAACTCAAAAGAGAAATAAAAACTGTATTAAATCATGGTTTTTTGTTGTTGTGTGGTGGCTCTGTTTAGGGCAAGAGAAGCAGGTATTTCCAAATTGTGATTTTTTAAAAATGTTCTTCTGACTTGTTGTGCAGACACATCTCTTAAAGCAAACTAGCTTAATTTGGGAACTAAACTCTAAAAGATTTGGCCTTAGGGACTAATTGTCCCTTGTCATTCCTCAGCTATGGACTTTGTAAAGTACTGTCCCTAAAGGAATTCATAGTATTGAATATGTGCATTTTTAGGTTAAAAACCCCTAGAGTATCACATTCGCAATTCAGAATGTTGGGATTTTTCTCGTTTTGCTAAACTTGCCATACATACATGCAGTGGGCAACAGCACAATTTAAATTATAATCCAGGTACCCCCAAGATTTACTTCATTTGCAGGTGATTTATAGTAGCATAGACCCAAACAACTTACAAATCAGCGCATCCTACTGTATTTTTAGATAACTAGACCTCTGTGAAATTTATTGCACCCTCTGTTCCTTTTTGTCCTGCCCATTTAGACACTATAGGAGCAGTTCACAGTAATTTAAGAAAATTACAAAATCTCTTAAATAAGAAATGTACATAGCTGGAATGAATTATTATTTATACTCACTTGATATAATACGGCACTTTATTTGGTGAGATCGCCCTCTCCCAGGGGCCTTGGACAGAAGCTGTTAACAACAAACAAACAAAAAAATAAATAAATAACTTCACACATACATTCATATATACAAACATACCTACAAGAGAAACGTGGAGGTCAAACGAGAAAGTCAACGTTAATCTCTAGAATTACAATTTTACACTCGGCCAGGTTGAAACAGGTCTGTTTGCTCAGTTCCCTGTGAAGGCAGGAAGGATTAACCTGCTGTTCTGAAATTTCTGTCCTAATCTGAGAGAAATTGAACTCATTCAGCTGCAAAGATAAATACAAAAACTCCTTGAAAGCTAATCTTACCGAACAGATACGAAGCAACCTATCTTTCTGGTATGCTCTTTTATAGGATTCCTCCTGCTAAGGTGTTTGACTGGGTTTTCTTCTATTTCTTTCCTTGTGTGGTCAGCACTTCCCATCCTTCTAAGAACAGAATTATGCACTTGTTTACATTTTATGTTGCGTGAAGTTACACTGAGAGACCATCTAAGTATTTTGTATGATGTTATTATCTTGCTGACTTGTTCTAAATGGTGAACATTTTTATTTCTCCACATTACTAATTGTGTCTGCCTTCCAATAACAGCAAATAATGGAGAAAATGACAGTATGATCACACCTAATAGAGAGGAAATAACTTTGCCCACCCTTGGCTATCACATTGTTAGATGTCAACATCAACTTACAACATAATGAAAATACTTTCTAAAAGAGGTTTTTATAAAACTCTTTTGACAAAAGAATTATAAATTATTTTTTATTAGAAGCAGGGATAATTTATAGTTTAGGCCATAGTCAGGGAGATAATGTTTTTATTAGGAGTTTGTTCTCTGTCAAACAAAGTAGAACCAAGAATTTTCTTTCTTTAATATAACTATTAAAACAGAAAACATATGAGAAGTGATCTAGTGGCAAAAAAAAAAAAGCCTGTTAGCTTCACCCAGTATAACCTTTCTTTTTAGTGACCCCTGCTGTTCACAAAGGAAAGCAATTGTTTGAATAGGAACTAGCTTCCTGACCATTTGGCTCTATTTTCTTTCCCTCTCTTATTCAAAATAGATACTTTAAAAATGCCACTCCCAAGCTGCTTTATCAAAATCAACAAATCACAATCCAAACAAATAATAACTCCCAATATACATATTTCATCTATTTTGTACCGGATTCACAGAAGGCAGTCTGTAGAATGAAGTATAGTTCCTCTCTCTGGCCTACATAGTGGAGTGTGGACAATAAGAGGAGGAAAGAAACAAAACATGCTTATAAAAATGGCTATATAGTCAAATCTTGCTACTTTAGCACATGAATTGTGAAGAAGGGCTGGAGGGAGGCTGGGGACTCCACAGAGGGGACACAAATCAGCTGTGGGAGAAACTGGTGCCATTACAGACAGTCTGAAGAGGAGAAGGAAGAGCTGGTGGGAACAGGATAGAGGCTGGGGAGAGGGTCAATGAATTTCATATACATTTTGGACAATGCTAAGAAGCTAGGAAAAGGAAGGAATATGTTTGGAAGAAAGAGAATCATGGAATGGTTAGAGTTGGAAGGGACCTTAGAGATCATCTAGTTTCAACTTGCCCACCAAGGGCAGGAAACCTCCTACTAGACCAGGTTAATCAGAGCCCCATCCAGCCTGATCTTGAACACCTCCAGGGATGGAGAGTCCACAACCTCTCTGGACAACCTTCCAGAGAGTGCCTCTCCACTCTTACGGTAAAAAATTTCTTCCTAACACCCAATCTCAACCAGTCATCCTTCCAAGGCCATTTCCCCTTGTCTTATCACTACATGCCCTCATGAAAAGTCTCTCTCCATAAATGTGATAATCCTGTTTCAGATTGCTGGTGGCCAAGGAGTTCTGAAAATTCTACCTCAGCATCTCTGCACGTTCTGCTGTCTTCAACCCCCAGCCAGCCATCTGTAGCTAAGCTGAGTGTCATTGCTTTCCTATTGTTTACATTTACACAGTTTTGTGTTCTTAAAAGAAGAAAAGTAAATTTCAAAGGCATGAACCATGAGAACCAGTAACTCACAAAATGTGCAAGAAAGAGAATTTTAATTACAGTGTTAGATCTCTTGGAAAAGTAGCACACTGCACTGCCATTGAAGTCTGTAGCATGGCCCACAAACACAGGAGCACAGAACTGTATGCACTTTCAAATACAAATACTCAAATATACACATAATTTATGTATGATCAAATTCTCCTTCCTGGGCCAGGCACTGCCATTTGGTTCTGTGTTCATAGACTGCACGGCTGAGTAGCTGTGAAAGCCAAGGCTGCCATCCCTTGAGCTGCTCTTCCTGGTAGCACGAGCTGCAGCTGCTCGGGTTCTGTGCTCTGCTACAGCCTCAAAGGATGTAAAGACACAATCTGCTATGTGATTTGTAGAAATGCAAAAAGTATCAAAAATAGAATATTGTAATGTTTTGGTGTAAAATACCTCAAAATAACTTTTAACCCCATTTTCAGGTTCATACAAAACTCTTAACCATGATGCTTAAATATTCTTTCTACTTGTGAGAAAACAAACTGCTGTAAATATAATTTTGGTGACTGATCCAATATTCTCCATTCTAGATGGCAGTAGGAAACAAAAGCCAAGGAGTTAGACAGATGTCACTATTTCATTTTACACTATCAGTTACTACGTGATTTCTCCATGCTCTCATTCAGTAATACTAACCTAATGTGTACTAATATGTGGTCCATCAACTAGTTTTAAAATGCTTACTCAGTGACAATTTTAAGGTTTCTTACCCATGGCAATTGGCATTGTCTGAGGAATAATTTGAATCAGATTACACTAAGTTATCATTTTTGAAAACAAAATACCCTTCAGTATTAGCTAAAAATTGACCTTGTTACATATTTCTCTCCCAAGCAATCATTAATATTCCCAATGGGAATACTACCAAGTTACAGTTGTTCCACTTTAAGATTTGTTTTTAATTCAATACCTAAAGGACAGAATAGATTGCTGTATATTTTTCAGAAGATATATTTATTCTATTGCTTCTGAATTAATCTGGGTAAGAGCTTTGCAGTCATAACTTATTATCACAGAATCTTACATATGATGGTGTTCTTGATCCATTAGAAGAGGAACAAATACTTTTGCTTTCATGAGAGCTAAGTGCTATAGGAATAACAAACAATTCTGTGATGTTCTGCATAATTGGATTTAGTGTTCCTTCAAGAGGTTGCTGTGAAGCTGTCTATAATACATTTCTGGTTTCCTGGATGATTCTAACCTTGCATAAATCTGAGCTGACAAAATGCGCAGTACTTTTTACAGCTATACATAGAGAATAATCCTTTCATTTTTTGGCAGAAGCCCAGAAATTGAGACCAGCTGTTTCTTATCTTTTGTTATCAGTACTGGTTTACTACCCATTACAAAACTAGTACAGGTAAATGGTTAAGTCCACCTAAAAGTCTTGCTAGCAGACTTTTTCATATGATGCTCTAGTATCCCTGTGTGCTACAGCACTCAAGAAGGAGACATTTCCTGTTTCCTGAGAGCAATTACAAAGTGTTTCATTGCTCGAGCTTGCACAGTGTAAGAACCCATTACCATACACCCGGCTACTTTCGATGCTGTTGTGAGCGACATTAAATACTGCAACAAAATACAGGGCACTTTAAGAGTGAATTTAAATTTCCCTACACTTTGTTTGCATCGACATACATTTTAATGGTTACCTACTATTTGAGTTTTATTTCTTTCTGTAGGTGCTCTAAGAGCTGAGACTTGTTTTGCCTGCGAACACAGTTCTTGATGGTAAGCCTACATTCTTACTCGTTTTCAGAATGTATAATGAAATGGTGGCATGCTGGCTCTCTGAACTTCAGTGCTGTTTTAATCTGTGCAGGGGTCTGAATGAAATATTAAATAGGACGATAGTAGTTGATACTACAAAAAAATAATCTTATAAATATTTCAATTTAGCACTGCAAACATAATGAAAAATACATGTATGTTTACCAATAGTAAACTATTTCTCCTTCAGCTATTCAAAGAGTAAATTCAGTATGTCCACATTTAAATGTTACTCTCAGTGGTCCTTATTTAAATAGTCAGCAGACACTTCTAGTCACCATATGAGTGTACTTTTTAAAGTTCTAAATACAAGGAAAAATCTTTTTACTTAATTGTCACTAACGGGTTTGGACAGAAACCACAAAGAGGCGTTGTGTAGCATTAGGTCTGTCCTGTCAATTATTTTTTTTTTCGCTTTGGTAGAAATTTACTATATTTAATGTATATTCCTTTCAGCATCGTGGTAGTTAAAGCTGAGCTCATTTTTACGTTCACAGTATTTTACTTGGTGGCAATAGTAGCTGTAACTCAGCAAGGTGCTTGATTATGTTCACATTTCACATTTTAATGATAGTAATTCTCTGATTCAGCCTGGAAATTCTACCTGCATGACCTGTGTGACTTACACTGTTCTACCTAGCACTGTCATCATTAATATCTTAATGCAAACATAGAGTTAAGAAACTGTTTATTTATTCACATAAAGTTTGTTTTGATGCCAATTATTTTCACTGCAGCAAGGTATGGATTTGGTGACTTCAGATAAAGGCAGGCAGGGAGAAAAAAAAGATGAGATGATCTTTGCATCAGGAAAGACTCTGATTCCCCAAGAATCAGAATTTCCCATCTGTGTAAGCTACCTTAACTTTTCAAAGATTCATTGAGAACTACATTTTGATTATTTTCAGATTACACCATTGTAAATGAGAAAATACTGCTCTCCATAGACTATAAGGAGCTCATGCTTGTCCTCCTTAGGGAATATGCTAAAGCACTATTTCCCCATCATAATCAGTTCATGATGCAGGCTGGCAGGATGCCACCTCCAAATGTGCATCTGCATGACAGTGCCACAATAGAAGTGTCTGCATAATCTGCAAGTTCTTTGAGATCCTTTGCAACAAATGTCACTATATACCTGTAAAGGATAATTTGTTTTCACTGAAGATTTAGATTGATTTCTAAATTATGTGAAATTTTTATTGTTCTAGGTGAAACTGATGAACAATCAGACCATGTTATGTAGCACTGAGGTCTAATATTGCACAATGTAGTTGAGAAGCTGATGTCAGAATCCATCAACTACAGGACCGAGGAGCTATAAGGCAGAAACATCACTCAAAACCTGCCTTTTATAAGGTCTACACAGCTTGGGGTCTATTCTGCTCCAAACCCTAGCTGCACATGGGATGGATTAATGGGCAGTTTGAAAATAGAGAGCCCCTTCCCAGCTTGGATTCTGCTGTTCTTAAGCCCAAGCAAACACTCACTACTTCCCTGGAACACTGTCAACACCGTCTGTCGCTGTAGCCCATATGCAGACATTTACCAAATATACCATTGTCCTGGATTACAATGTAAGATGTAACCAAAAGCATGTATTCTATTATCATCTTCACAAGCTGTTAAGGCAGGTGGGCCAATGTTTGTTATCTCCCACCATGACTCATATCTGATAACACCCTCTAGGAGCTGTCTCTGTTTAATGGGCCATCAAGAACCCATCCCATGACTCACAGAATTACATCAGCCCATTGTGAGATGCTCCACCCAGGGGGGAGGAGCCAAGCATTCCCACCTGGATATGATCTGGGCTTTTGGAACAGCACTAACAGCCCTTACCTACTGGGCTCCCAGAGGACAAGAGCTACTGCTTGGACCTTCAGGGACCAGACCCTTCTTTCTACACGACCACTGCTTCAACAAGACCACCTGGACTGCTGCCACCACCCTGACCAACGGGTGTCAGGTTGTATTCTAACTCTGTCAGTGCTCTTGTACTATTGCATTTATTTTCTTTTTAAATTTTCTATTAAATTGTAATTCTGACTTGAGATCTCCCACTGGTTTGTTTTTCAAACTAGTACAACCATTTTTAGAACACATCTAACCAGAGAAGAAGTCATCTTTAATGACTAAAGATTTCTAAGAAGAGATTTCTAGTCATTAAAAAGTTCATCATGTGATCAGGGCCAATTATGACAGTAATTTTACAAGAGTTAAAAGAGGCTTTTCCATCCTGCATTTCCTGCCGGAATCTTTATAGCCAACTTCAGATTTATCACCTGCAGCTTAGGGTCACCATTATATGATAAGACCTAAATAATACACACCTTTAATCATGAACAGTGTTTCCAGAAGTTTCCAAATGCCACTTTGTAATGTGACATATAAAATCCATCTCACACTCATTTTCTTAAATGTCACGCTACTGTAAAATGGCAAAAATACAAGAATCTATATGTCTAATAGCAGAATACTGAGTGAAATAGGACAAAGAAATGCAGATAGAGACTATAATGACCCATGTACCCCAAGCTACAGGTGCTCCACATTGCTAACTTCTGTTGCACTCAAATGCTGTTAAAAATGAAGTCTGCAAAACTGGCTGATCAAATGAGGTTATAAAATGGTATAATCAAATTGGTGGTGATTTTTGGCAAATGAAATTAGATAAATAAATCTTTGGTAAATATTCCATGTCTTACACAATAAAACAGAACAGAAAAATTCTGATATACATATATAGAATATGCCTGTTGTATCCTAGTCCTGGAGCTTGAGGACAAAGGAATGTCCTAAACTGAACACAACATACAACTCATGACAACGTGGGTATATAAACTTAGCAGAGTGAAAAAGCTAAGTAGTTCTCATTTGGATTCACAGATCCAGTGTAATGCCCAAAAGATATAAAATTTTGGGGGGAAGAATACATTGTAGCAACATATTAACTCAGGGAGTGGACAAAAATATAATAGGCAATGAACCATCTTTTGAATCTTATAAAGAGCAAAAAGTAATGTTTGATTACTTGCAAATTATGTAGCATTGCAGAATATATGATATTCTGCCAGCCAAGGATAAATTACAGAAATTAATTAGGCTGTTATAAAAAAATAAGATAGCATATCTCCTACTCACGCCCTCCAAAAAATCCCTCTCTGCTTTAAAACAAATACTATACAGCATTTTTAAATAGATGACATATTAAAACAAGAGCACAAGAGAGTTTAGAATGGATTATTTTCAACCACCATTCTAAATTATTTTTTTATTGGAACTGTTTTTTCCCCAACAACGAAGTATTAGTTACAAGGAAAAAAATTCTTGCTTCTGGGTGAAGAGAGGGGGAGAACATCATCATTTGAAAACCAACTTTACAATTTCGTTCAGAAGTTTGTATCTCAATATATTATACTAGAAAGGATCACCTAGCACAAAAGTGCAGGAAAGAGAAAAATATAAATATAGAGCTCGAATTCCATAAATTTTATTTAATTTCAAATAAATTATTAAGATTTATGAAGAAATTTTTTGTGGTTTTCCTGAGAACAATGCATAATGAAAAAATTAAATCCCACTGTACAATTAATTCTACTATTTATTCCAAAATAAAGTAAGCATAATCTCTCAAAATATGCCAATGTTTTACTCCTCTTGAAGACCTTTAGCAGTCAGGCCAAGGCAAGCACTATCAAAAACTGTAGCTATGGCCATGATATTCTAAATGAGGGAGAAATGGACTGAAGGCATTTTCTCCTAACTTTAAACCCAATTTACCCATCACACAAGTCTTGAGGTTGAACTGGTGCCCAGTGTTGCTAGAAATCCACCATGATAATCACAATGCCAAGACTTGTGAAGTGTGTTTGGCTCTGTCAGTACTTTTCTAGCTTTTCCTTTTTCAGAAGCACATGTAGTTACTTTACATTTATACTGAAGTAGAAAAAGTTTTCTAGCAGTCAGGCTCCTCTAGCTAACATGACCATATTTAAATGCATACATTACATTAATATTTTTTACAAATACATTTAAATGCAATAATAAAATCTCTTTGCTTTCAGAGAGTTCTCAGAGTTAGGTTGATTCATTTTTGTCCACCTATCCTCTATCTTTATTCTGCTAACAGGTGATAGTTTCTATTCAAAACATTTCCTGTGATATCTAAAATATTAAACCATTTTTCCAAAGGACATGGATGGATGGATGGATGTGGTCTTTGACATTTGTTTGTCAAAAGTGATATCTAAAAAACAATATGATATAATGTATGCAGTGAGAAATAAGAGACAAAGATACAGCTGCTTGCACTGGAAAATAATCTATCAGATGGATGGGTGAAGTGTCTCAAGAGTCACAGAGCCCTCTCATTTTCAGACTTGGATGTCTTAATTAGCAGGACTTGCCCTTTTAAAGACATCTACCTGTGCAAGAAGGAGCTTCCCTAATCTTTGCTTTGCACAATAATTTGAGCACTCACACAGGAGGTGGGAGAAGTGAGTACTTGACTTCTCTCCCAACTTGAAGGAATTCAGAGCCACATCTCCAGTTTCTCAGGAGAGTGGCCTAAATAACTGAAGGAAAACACAAAGGCACAGAAATAGGTAGAAAAAAGACTCAGATCTGAACCTTAACAGCTCTGAGCTTACCCTGAGAAGGAGGGACCTAGGTTACACAGCCCAGTCTTGTGACCATACTTTTTACTTTTAAGCAACAGTTGTCTGATATGAAGTGCAGCAGATGCACTCTGATAACCACAAGCTGGTGGCTCCAGCGTTCGTCATCTTTCTGTTTCTGAATGAAAGCTGCCAAGGCTGCCTCATCTTGTGTTGAAGTAAGTGCTGCTCTTGCTTACAAGTCCAAAACTGAAAGGCACAGAGAGGTATCTCCCCTTAGGCATCCCCAGGTCCTAGCACGCATTTAGGTAAGAGGATTTAACAGTCTGGTACTGACATATGCATGCAGCAAAAGCTCGTGGCCTGGGAAATATGGATCACAAAATGTTGGCTGTGGGTATGTCAGCCTTTTTAGCCTTGCAAACCTAAATGTTCTTTCTGTTCCTTGTATTTCCAGGTTTTCCATGTTGATGCAAGTCCATGCTGTCTGAGTTTGGAAACCACTGGAATCTTCCAGTCAGACTCTTAAGTAATTGGCATTTATACCATGAGCACTGTTTCATGCAGTCAGTACACTGACATGTTATACTTACTAAAAGATGGCTCATACTGGGGCTGGACAGTAAATTACAAGGTTTGCTCATGGTTTTAAAAGATGTAACACCTTCTATTTTTCAGCAAGCACCATCAATGCACATGAATGAACTATGCCATTAAAAATAGGATTGATGGCTGAATAGCACAGCAAATGATATTAAACACAATCTGACATCAATCCTACCTCTCATTTATTGCATCTCAAAAAAAAAAAAGTAATAACTATTGTGACAAATATAGGTGGGTCTTCCAACAAGAGACAACAAATCTCATTTTTTTAAAAGAGGTAGAATCACAGAGAAAAATAAAGGTGAAGTCAAAACAGTAAAATTATTTCAGAGGAGTCATTGAAAACTTTGGAGCTGGCATTATGTTTAAAATTTGCAGATACTCTTTTTCACACCTCAGTTACTGTATATAATTCCCAAATTAAGCACCATCATCCATGAAAGGATCACAGATTTTTCTTTTAATTACTTTTCTAAATATTTACGAGTTTCTCTTTAATAGAAAGATCTTATTTTTGCCAGTTTTTTACACTCTGATTTAGAGAATTCTAATTAAACAGCAAGTCCTTCAAAACCAACAAACTCACTCCATGAAGTCTGGGTATAAAGTCTTGCCCATGTAGTACATTTATCAGATGTATCTTAACTATTGTTGTGAATGCTGTGTGTCCTTGGTGAGGAATGAACTGAGCTGGAGCTGCAGCTGGGACTGACTCTGTGGACACTGGCAGAGAAAAGGAGTTTGGGGGAGCATGAAGGACTGATCAGAAGCTCAAGGAGTGGGGTGAGAGAGCACAGTAAAAAATGTAGAAGGCCTGGAGAGAGGCAAGTCCATGTGAAAAGAAAGGGCCAGGTTTGATAAGAGTCTTTTATAGCTGAGGCAGACCGAAGCCTTGATGGAGAGAGACACGACTGGATACCATTCCTTTGCCACTATCTCTTTAACTTACAGCCAGGAGACATCTGAATTATCCTGTGCCACAGCATTGGTAAACACTGGCACTTGGTCATTTAAAAGATGAAAGAGTAGAAAAAGAATGCTGAACTGCATGAAAAGACAATGGAGGAAAATTGTCCTCAAATTTAAAAAGGCCACAAATAAGAATACTTTTTCTTTTTCACTCCTTATCTCTCTAGCTCACACCTTCTTTCCAATCTCTTTCAGAAACAGCTCTATGAATAGCCCTTAGAACAGGCTGCAAGTGCTTGGAAACAGGGACTACCACTTGATTCCTTGCCTCACAGGGCCTGACAAATATGAAATCCCTGCATCATTCCCCCATTACTTTTGTGATAGGTTTTCAACAGCCCTATGCAGCTTCAGTTTCAACCAAGCAGTAAAAGACAGGTGATGCTGTAATTATTATGTATAAAATAATAACAAACACATGAAAAAGTTACCATGATTAGCAGCTCATATTTATTTCTTTCAGGTAGGAGAGAAATGTAATTCAGTCACTGATTTTATGTGAACTTGACTGCAGTACCAGGCTTTTGCAGAACTACTTAAAAGTATATCAACTACAAAAAGGATAATTTTTCATATAAGAATATAAACAGATATTATTCCTTGCACCTTAAGATGAGCAAGCATATATGGAAGAGGGAAAGCTGATGTTCAGTTAGGGAGGATGAACTGATTATTACTGGTATATAAACTAGATATGCATCAGCCAATAGTTTATTTTCCTTACTGATTATAGTTTGCATTGATCTTATGTGTATCTCACCTCCTTAGACAAAACTGCTCTGTGAGTTTTGAGCTTATGAAATAAAACCATAAAAATTGCTATGATTAATCTTTTCACTGCTGTTGCCACAGACTGATCAACTTGGACGCTGTCTGCCATGTACTGAAACCTAATTTACAAGCTATTAAATTCACCTTCACTTGACCTGCCTGATTCTGTTTGGCAGCCTTTATGTCTGACTTGTTCAGCCCCAAAAGTACAGCTACAGAAAAGAGACTTGTTCTGGGTGGCAAAGAGTGTGGCACTCTCTCTCCTGCAGCACTCTCTCTCCCATAGATGTGCTTCCATCTGGGCAGGGATGCAGCAGAGGTAGTACATGAAAAGCACTTCAGAGCATGGTATTTTCCCTGGGCACAATGGTAGTACATGATACTGGATGCTTTTGGAATTTGGTGCTTATGAAAGATGGGACTGATGTGTGTACTGGCAGTTTTCAGTGACTGAACTTTTGGACTTGGGAAGGATTCTGTAGATGTTTTCAGAGCTTCAAGTACCTAATTTTCGCATGCATGGGTAAGATTATGTATTTGCACACATCTGAGAGAGAGAGAACAAATAAGCAAATACAAATGCCCGTTTTTCTAAGTGATTTGACTGCTTCCAAAGTCAACACGTTTTTCACCTGGCTCCTTTTCCTATGGTGATCCTCAAATGGCCCGAAGTGTCCAGAATGACGTCCAAACTTTGCTGGCTCTAATTAGTCACACAGAAGAATAATGTCTCACTGGTGGTGGGTGGGCTAAAAGAGGTGACTATCATAACACTGATCATCTCTTAGATCGGTCTAGTCTCTCAGTAGTAAGGCAGAATGGGCCTAGGACATAACCATCACACCAATTGTCTGGCTGCACGCAGCATCGGCACAGAGAGCACAGACACCTTGATCAGTGTCATAATGCAGTGCAGGTCACTCTAGTCTCTTCCAGGCTTGCTTAATTTACCCTAAAAATTTATTCTTTCACCAGGAATATGCCATGGGTCACAAGGAAAAACAGGTACCTGCTTAAATATTGTGTTCAGCTCACATACTCATAACTCTTGCGCATTCAGTCTTGACAAGTCTGATTTGCAGTAATATATATTGAACTGATAAAGTATTCCCAGTGATTTAGACTAAAAGAAAAGTGGGTTTGAAACAGAAATTATACGAATAGGGCTTATTTCTTCATAGGATCATAATTTGACAAAACAAGGTGCAGGGTTGAATCAGCTTGCATTAGTCTTACATGGCACAACATCGACCCTGGTTTTGATTTTGCAGGTCATCCTTCTGAGAATTGGCAGCTACCCATTGAGATCTTCAGTGGAAAAATGGTTAACCTATTAAAATTACAATGCAGTATCAGCTGAAGAAAAGTTTGTCCTCTATCCCACTGTGAACGTAGCTGTGCAATAATAGTAACATCTATTTTCAATGTCTGGATAACTTGTCCCTCTGCATGTAGGAGACCATTATCCTGTGCCTGTGTTCTGTTCTGCTGATATAATCTCTTAAATAAAGCTTTACTGTTTACTTTCCTTAATTGAAGTACAATGGAAAAGACATGGCCTTTAAGAAGCTTCACTTTAGTCACTGCCTTGGAGCTTTGAAGGTGTTTCAAGTTGTCTTTCAGTGTACTTCAAAACATCCTTGATAAAAGAATGCACGTGGAGGTGAAGTGGGAATTTTTCTGGCAATTATATTTTATGAAGAGTTGTAAAAATTTACTTAGCTGCCGTTCTTCTGCCAAGTTTCCCACCCTGGTTTTGATCCTCTCACTGCTCTGCTAAGTGATCAAATCCTGTAAAATATTTTTCTTGCAGGTCTTATTTTGCCCCTTTTTGGAGCTGAACATTTCTTTGAACAGATAAACCCAATTTGTGTTGGTTTTTTTTTTTTTTAAATCCTTTCTGGGTTAAAATAATCAGAAACTCTTTCTAACATAATTTTAGTTTTCTAGTCCTAAAAGGGAATCCCCAAACAATGAAGATGATCCTTACAGAGATGGATGTATAGACAAAGAGACTTTATAGTGGCAGATGTTTTTTCTTTTACCCTGGACGTGGACAATATGAACTTATTTAACAGTCCTCTGCACCCAGAAAAAAAAAAAAAAGAAAATCATTGTAATACAGCCTAAAGTAGAAATTCATAACAACAACAATGAGCCCATGGCTACAAAAATATCAAATAAATGTGTATGCAAACTGCACAAGAAGAATGGGAAATGGGAAATCACTCACTGGTAAGAAAATGCTGAGAAGTAGGGCCAAAATCCCTGTGAGCTTCATGCAGTTGCCTGATGCGCTCATCAATGGCCACCTGTTAAGAGAGGAGAAAAAAAATTACTCGTTTCTAGACAAGAAACAAAGAGCAACTATAGCCAGATCATTTTTTTAATTAGTGAACATTCAGTTTAAAATTAAGCAGGTTTGTGCAGCAATTGTTACCCTTCAGGGTCTTCAAATGAGATTTAATGTGTCACTGGAAAAAAAGTGGGTAAAAAAAAAAGTTTGGTTTTTGTTGATTGTCCCCTGTCTTAATTGATGCTAGAAGAAGCTGGAAATGAAAAGACTGATAAATAAACGTATAGCAGATTGGGCTGACTTTATGTACCTGTAAAGAGTACGATTGCTGCTTGTCAATATTGAAGTCAGAACATCCATCTGTTAACACTTTTCCAAAACTACTTCTGGAGTACTATTGAAAGTACACTATTTTAAATCAGCACGTGGAAAGTAATCTTTTTTAATGTGGACAGGATAACCATATTTTAACCAAGTGCTGAAATGAGGTTAACCAAAAAAGAGCAGCTGGTACAAACATTTCCCTGTTCTTTTAATCACTCAAATCATAGCCCCTCAACCCTTTCCTTCCAGTAGTCCTTTGAAGAACATGCTCCTAATATTTTGTTGGGCTGATGTGCTGCATGAGAACAGAGACAATAATTCAGGACGAGTTCTACCTTACCCCTTGAAAATCTCAGTGAAGTGGGGTATTGAGCAAGCAGCCAAACGGGGGCGGTTACAATAAGATTCCCTGGTGTATGAGTGACATCTACCAGTCCCTTTATAGCCTATGTGCTAGAAGGATGTCATCAAGTTAGACCTAACAATGGGATTAGATAAAACAAGGAAAAATGCTTGAAAGTAATGACATGTAAAAAATAAAGTAACTGATAGGAAACAGATTCACTTAAATATTGTCTGTAAGAAAAAGTGTTCCATCAGCGCTGGCAAAGCAGAAGGGAAGAGTTTGTTTGGTGTGTTTTAAGTGGCCTAGTTGTGAGATACATAACAGGGAAACAAATAGACTGCACAAGCAAAAAGCAATCCACATTTTAAAACCTGCAGGGAATTTTCTTGGTTAGTGGTAGGAGGGAACTATTGTGTAGTAACTGGGCATGATACAGTCAGAAGGGAAAAATAATGATAGAATTAATGAGCTATTTGATATGACTGTGTGTGTTTGCCAGATAACCCCTAGACCCCAAAATCTTGTTTAACTAACCAATAGCAATTTCTTGCCAAGACATGATTTCTTTGCTTACAATTTTAAAACTAACACTATAAGCAAAAATGCCCATTTCTTTTCTCTCCTCAAACCATTTTTCAGGTGCTTTTCCTGCAGCTTCCTTCATTTCTATGTCATTCCTTCTCCTCTGACTTCCCACTGAATTGCAAGGACAGATGTTCTGTTAAGCAGTGCTTCATACCAGGGACTGACTTTGAGCTTGAGTTCACACCCAGTTCATTGCACAGATACAAGCTGGGGAACTCTGTAAGTGCATAGAAAACCATGAAATGGCTGCTTCTGGTCATCAGTATAATTAGCTTAACTACAGAATCATTAACTGATGTGCTATTATTTTTAAACAAGAAATGATCTTTCAATGAAGACTAGAAAGATAATCTTAAACATACATAAACACATGAAAATAAAAACCACTGGAAAAATGTAATGAAAATGTAGGCACTCTTTAGAATTGTCTTTAAATAACCTTATAACATACTTATTGTGCCATTAGGCAATATTGGTTAATAAAGAAATATATGGCTCCTCCTTTATAAAAGCACATACTTTTCGTTAAGTCAATCAGGGTGGAAAAAGTACTTGCTGGCATGAAGAATCCCTAAAGAGAATGAGAACTTTACAAACACACAGTGGGGAGCAGTGTTTCATATAGGAAAATTTCAACAGCCAAATTGTGGTCAGAAAAGAGCATGGGAACTCTTTAGTACACATGACCACTGCCAGCACACAGCCTGTGGAATTTCTAGAAGTGTGCTAAAACTGAGAATTCCAATCCCTTCAGAATATCCAGGTGACCTTCAAACTGCACAAAATTATTAACCTGAAGATTCTAAGCTGTATATGTACATCAGGAAAATAAAATACCTTACACACTTCAGGGTAAACTTTCCAACTGAACGGCTTTGGATGTGAGCCAGGAAATACCTCTGTCTAGAGGTAGATTTTGTCAATACAGAGAAGAATAAAACACTAAGAAATCTTTGAGTATTCTCCAGGAAATATCACCTGAGAGCACAAAACATTATTCCACTTGGCTGCCAGGAAATACCACTTGCTGATGTATTGGCATACTACCTTTTAGGCAAAAGGCAGTAAAAGATGAACTCGCTGTTGGTGGTGATTACTGAAGTCAGTTTCTATTAATTTTATCAAAGCTAACATGTAAATGATAAAATAACAGAATTTGAACCCACAATAACTGGGATCATGGTGTACAATAAGATACCCACTGAAACAATCCTTTCTTCAACTTACAGAAGAATGTGTCTCTGATCCAATAAAATCAGAGTTGGATTTGACTTTGTGACTTATACACCAACAATCCAGAGAAGGAGATTATATCCATATAAATCTTCATAAATGTTTCGTGATTCTTGAAAAAAATTTACATGCTCACTGGCATGTAAAACTGTTTCTTATTTTTCATAAACAAGCCACAGGTAATACCAAAATTTTGAATTTTGTCTTGTTTTTCCTTCAAATCAGGTGAAATAGGCTCCTCCAAAATGAGCACGAACAGTATCCCTTGTATTTTTGTATGCTATGCTCTGAACTAAGAGCAGTTAGAACAAAATGTTGTTGTGAACAACTGGAGTCTTGTGGGAAGAAAACTGCAAAATTTAAGCCCATTCAAGAATTCATTTTCCTTGCTTTAAAGGGAAGAAAAAAATATATACTGTTAATGAAGGAAAAATTCTCTACTGATTTCAGTAGTGTTGTCTTAGCCATTCAAAAAGTGATACTTTAAAGGTACTATCAGCACAATGTAACATGCAGGATCACAGAATGGGTAAAGCTGGAAGGGACCACAGTGGTCATCTGGTCCAAGCTCCATGGGATGGGACTGTGGATTTCATTTGGGTACCCTTTAGGTAAAACTCCACAGTATTTCTCCACAGGAAATGTTACTAATAAATAAATAAATGGATTTCTAAAAAGTCAGCTATTGGTTTATCAAGATATGAGAATCTGATTTAAACAGACCAAAATATTTCTATATCTAATTTTGACTTTTAAAAAAACATCCAAATTTTCTGTAATTGAGATCCGTGAAGCGTTGCTTTTCTTCACTGGGGATACATGCTGGAAAAGACATGCATTTACATTATTTATTTAATCCAATGTTTTACATAACATTTATCTTCTTTCAATCGTAGCAAATGAAAGAACCACAGCAGTGCAGTAAATATACTTGAGGCTGAAGATGGTGGTATTAAAAATCCTATACTGATTTTAAGTGATATTGACATGGTACAGAAACAGCTTCTGCTAAATAAATTGGCACGTAAAAAAAAAAATTATTTAAAGTCCTTCTCCTTTAAATACTTTGAAAACATTTGATGAAACAAGTTCTGTTTCCCATAACTTGCATGCAGCCATGTGAGCTGAATATATAATCAGGTTCAGATAAACAAATTACAACAATAACAAAAGCAAAGCTCTGTCATGCAGTTGTTAGGAATAGTTTTTAAGTGCTCTACCTAATGTGGTGTTCAACCTTGACAACATTTTTATAACATCTCCAGTGCAATCAGAATAAGGATTTGATGGATTTCACTTGGGTCTACTACTAAATTCCAGGGGTTTTTTTGTTTTGTTTTTTAATTTTTTGACGTTTAACTGAGAATATTTTTATGACATAGGAAGTGTTCTTTTATGTTTATATCCACACTTCAAATCAGACCTAGATCAAGAAGGAAACATGAGCTGTTAAATTCTCAGTATTTTCCATGTTCTCAAAAAGTACCCAGCAGCAACTGTCCAGGAGTGCTGGAGTTGCTGAACTACTTCAAGATGTGCTGAAGGAAGAACACCCATCACAGCATTGAAGCTGTGCCTGCAAACAAATGGCCTCAGCAAAGAGCTATAAAAATGGTCTCTCTGTCAGTCCATCAATCTTCTCCTCTTGGATCTACCAGCACCACAGAGACATAAGAGCTTCAGTCTAGCTATGGTTAATCCTGCCACAGGCTTGCCCATAGCTTTGATTTTCAACTGAGCAAGTTCAGTGGAGGAAAGTTCCCCGGGCGTGCTGAGCTCTGATCAGCAGCTAAACCACTCTGCAATGAGGGGCTGCATGAGCCAAGGGGACTGCTCGGTTGACTCTCTGTGCTCAGCACTCTAAGAGAATTCACATTCGGTGAACTTGGCAAGGAATTTATTCAAAAATTACATGAAGGTGTGCGAGTAGCAATTGTTACTCCTTTTTACATGAAACAGCAGAAATGAGATCACTAGTTGAAAAAACTGCTAAATGTGAAGAGACAACTGTTGAATGGATGGGATTCTGAGGAAAAATGACAAGAAAAGAAAAAAGAAATAGAAGATTCTCATCTAAACAGCCATATTTAGTGCAGCAGCAAAAGGACACACAATCTTCTTTTTCTTTTTTCACAACTTGCTTCACCAAAAGCTGTTCTCACAAAAAGAGAAGGGCAATTTTCTGTATCAATCAGCATGCATACACACAATACTTATTAAAATAACGCTCCTTTAATTTCCCCACCATATTCATAGCATTTCCACAGCCTCCTGACCTTGACTCCAAGCACAGCCAATTTGAGTGCATATCAAAGGAAACCGGCTTCTACAAGACCCTCTTTAATGTTGCCCAGCAATTCTCCTCCCAAGAGCTGAAAAGCTTCTTTCTTTGCTCTCACTGACTCAGAGCTGTCAAAGCAGTGCGAGGCTGTTCTTCACAAATCAATAAACAGGAAGATCTGATCTGCCGTACTTCTAATAGCTGCTGGATTCAGTCACTCACTGCTCCCCGTACATTAGGCGATAAGGATGGATTTAAATAAGCACACTTTGTGCTGTTAATGAGGAACAGCAGGGGGGGAAAGGCAATTGATAGCCATTGTTCCCGGCTGCTGAAGTTCAGGTTTAAGTCTTGACATTTACTGAGTTGAAAAAACAGCTAAGGACAATTAGTCTTCTGGTGAAAAGTTCAGTGTTCTGAAATATTTTGAGAGCGTAAAAATGTGCTTATTTTCCACATTAAAGAAAAAAAATGGATAAGTACAATGCTATTTGCATGCATTTACAGCTGTTACAAAGACTAAATTCAAAATTCTGGGTCACGGTGGGACTGTATACTTCAGCGGATTGAAATCTGAGTGACTTCATGCACTTCTCCTTTCAGTAAAAAAAAAAAAAAACATAAGAAATAGTAGAATACATGTATTGTACCTTGACTGCTTTTTTTAATTTTCAGATGAAACGAGAATAAAATGTAATATAAATTCAGGAAACATCTTAAAGCTTGGGGCACAGAGCTTTAGAAAACAGTAAATAAAAGAATGATCTCCTTGAATTAATATGTCTACTGTGTATAACCAGCTATCGCTTCTAAGGCTTTTGTTTTATAATCCTAAATCTGTGCACTTTGGGCTTTGTGTATCTCTATGCCTGAGGAATGAAAGTTAGGTCTTACGGTTTAAATAACAGAAACATCCAAATTTGGAGAGAATAAAACAGTTGTAAACCATGTGAAATCTTAAGAACAAACAGCTTTAGGAAACAATTCTCTTAGAAAATGTTACTTGTTTTGTTTTGGATAAAAGATATTCTGTCAGGGAGGCCTCTCATTTGACACCGCCACTGCTCCCATAGAAGCCGTCACACAATCTGGTGGAGGTTCTGCAAGGCCTTTCACGTCACTGTATGTTCCTCATTTCTATTCACGCACTTTTGTAGGATATAAAATATTTTATGAAACGGGTATGAGCTGAGCATGGGCTCAGCCTTTTAAAAGTACAAGAAACTGCTGTGCATCCCTCCATTCTGTAGCATTTCTTAACAAAGCTTTCAAATTCTTCACTGTCCAGCCACATTAATTCTTTTTGAATATTGCTTTTTGTATGCAATTTAATCAATATCAACTACATTTTTTTTCTGCCAGCTTCCTTGCTATATTCCTTCTATAGTATACCAAGAAAGTAATTTTACAAACGTTGATACTTAGCAATTATTTTTCTCACAAAGCAGCACTACACCGATTTAAAAGTTGTCAATTTACAATCTACATTAGCTTCAAATTCAAATAAATAAATACCCATAGACACTCCCTAGCAGATTCCAGTCCACGTGGGCTGTGGCTTGCCTAACCACATCTCTGTACTCTTGGACAGTGCCTCTATATTCCCTCCAGGTTACCTGTCCCAGCTTCTTCTTTCTGTGCAGTCCCATTTTTATGTTTGAGTTTTGCAAAGAGCTCCTTGTTAACGCACACAGGACTCCTGGCACTTTTGCTGGACTTCCTGCTGTTCAGGATGGACCAGTTTTGAGCTTTTTAGAAAGTGACCCTTCCTTATCAATGAACTTTCTGGGACCTCTCTTCCTTCCAGGGCTTTATCCCGTGGGTTGTTCTAAGCAGATCCCTGAAGAGGAGAAAGTCTGCTCTCCTGAAGTCCAGATTGTGGTCTCATGGTCACTGCAGCCAGGAGTGCCTTTGACTTTCACCTCCCCAGTGAGCCTTTCCTTGCTTGTGACTATGGGGTCCAGCAGAGCTTCTGTCTGCACTGGCTCCTCCATCAGTCACGTCAAGAAGTTCCCATCAGTGCTGCCGAGGAACTCCCTGCATTGCTTCCAACCTGCTGTGCTGTCTGTTTCATGGATGCTGTTTCTACTTGCCTGTGAAAGGCTTCAACCACTTGTTCTGCAGGGTTAGGTGGCCTGTAGCAGACACCCACTACAGTGCCACCCATACTGGTGTGCTCCTCAATCCTCACCCACATGTTCTCAAGAGTTCTTTTTCCAATATACCATTCTTAGTTTAGAGCTCTTCTGTATCTTCTATACTTCTCCATAAAATATACTCCTTAGAGCTCTGACTGTGCAGACCTATAGATTCAGTGATTTGTCTTCTGAAACTATATATACTCTTAGTTCTGTACTGTAAGCTGGGGAAGAGAGAAACTAAAATATATAGGCTACCCTGAACCTCTGGTAGGTTATTGATCTCAAAATGAATCTAACTTTGATGCAGTTTGACATTTTCAAAGTCAGTGGGAGCTGGGAGCCTGCAACTAGGGAGAGAATGTGTTCTGTGGTAAGTAAAACTGTCTAGTGAGGAGCTCAGCATGGCACATATTCTTCCTGAGATCAAATCTGACTTCTGAGATCAAGGCACCTGCATACCTTCATACTACATTCTTTGAAATATTTCCACATAATTTTTTTTTTTAAACAACATTCCATCTATCCTTCAGGATTACTCATCATCCATATGACTTTAAGGTGGTAAATTGTGGTCATTCCTAGGCACCACAACCAAGACACACATGGATCAGCTGCAGAGAGCCTGAATAATTAACAAGAATGATGGAGACCAAGAGCAGAGGGTGGAGTGAACAATAGCAGTTAAAACTGAGGAACAGAAGTCTTAGGGAATCAGGAAAGAGAGACAAATCTGAAATGAGTTCTCTTTTTGCACTATGAATATAAAAAATTCTTATTAAATCTTATTAAATTGTGTAAAAACAGAGGACATTGAGGGTGTTCTGGATTATATGATATGGTAAGAATTATTCGTAAGCAAAAAGTTCAGACATATGATTTCCTAGTTACTGATGTTAAATAACATAAGGAAATAGGAAAAGGCTGAACGATTAATTATGATTCTATTATTGCTGAAACATTAGTCTTTCTAGGCTCTAACCATCTACTGTTCCTACCCTAACATGGTTGCTTGATAGATGTGGTTTTTCAGGCATTTTCTCTCACCTTTGGGGCATGCACAGAAATTAACATCATGTGTAATGTAGTTACATCTCCTTAATAAACAATGGTAAAGACATAAAAAAATGACACCTCCCTGTGGCCTTTTTTATTTACTTTGCTTTTCTGCTAAAAAAATGTTATTTCTCTTCACTATAGTTTTTACACTTTTGAAATAGAACCGACTCCTTTCTATTATCTTTAAAAATATTTCTAAACAATTTAAAATAAATTCCTTTTTGTACTTCATTTGAAAATGCTCTTAATTAATGTTTCATAATCCATCCCTAAGGTAAAGCCATACTCTCTCTTAACAAGATTTTATGGTTATTTTAATTTTCTTTTTCCCCATTTCTCATTTTTTTTCCTCCCATTAAACTAATAAAAAATAATAAATTCATGCTGCACTGAAAATATCATTTGTTTCTGAAAGGTCAGGTAACATACACTGTTTTTGTGCCAAGGGAAATGGTTCTTTGGTGACCTACGGAACTGTAAGCAGAATGTCACGCAAGGAGTGTTTTATATGTGCCCCAGAACAAATGCCTATGCAATAATCCTGTATTGGTTGAGCATCAGCAGTGAAGATTATTCTTTTATAGTTCTAGTTACATTCCCTCACTTTCATTGATCTTTCATTATATTAGTTTTATTGCTCCTTTCCCCCAGATTTGTGAATTTTTAGTGCCATTACTAGCATTAGTTTTGGGAATAGTTGCTCATAAATGGAAGTAAGAATTCTCATAGCCTGGACTTGTATTTAATGAAGGTTAGTTCTAAAAGAAACTGAGGCTTCAGTCAGTATTGTCTTTATTCAGCACTACTTTTAGCTGATTACCATTTCAAAGTTTCTTCTTTCACCACCTTCAGCTCCCTTCACTCATTTGCCTTCTCATTTCTCTGGGATTATGATCCCTCAGTATTCACGAGACTTTGATGTTCAGTCCTGTCTTTTCCACCATCTCCCCATTCTTGTCTCCTTAATTTGTTGTTGAGCATCTTCATTCACTTTTACAATTTCAATTCACACTCCCAAACCCATGATGATACCCTAAATGCAGTGAAAATACATTTTTCATAAATATGGAGTAAACCTCTCAATTTTATTCAATGATGTTTATAAATAAGAGCTGAAGAATTGCTTAGATTGTGCTGCTACATATGCAATACCATGCAAAAACATACACAGGGAAGTCTGTGTGGAGTTTATCCACTCTAACTCAGGAGTTGTAAGGTGAGAGAGCTAAAAGCCTTTTCTATCAGAAATGAAGAGAAGTATGCATCTCCTGACACAATTTTGCTCAGACTAAGACACACACCTCAGAATAACCCTGTAAAGATATGTATAAATTTGACTTTTATAGAGTTTAGTTTTCCTAAGTGAGTTTGCATGCCAAGGAGGAGGATTCTTGGGAAGACTGAAGCATGGAGGAAGAGGGATACAGAAGGCACAGGAGAAGGTGGAAGGTAAGAAAAAAGTGTTCTTTACAGGGGTACACTCTGGAGTAATGCACAAAAAGGATTCTACATGCAGCAGCCATCTGTGTCTCTTCTCTTTCATATTTTATGCTCTCTCTTTCTTTTCCTCTTTGAGACTTACACCAGTAGTGATAAATCTGTTCACTCTAAATAATCCTTAGTCCTAAAACTACCCCAAATACATCACATCTTTGGTTTCCTTTTCAGCTGTGCAGGGTCAAACAAGCAGGACGATGTCAGTTGGGACAATTTTATTATAATATGATTGATTCACATTATTTGTTTGTTTCATCCATATTCTTACATCTGGAAATCTCAAGAGTATAACACTCTGTTTCAAGATGACTGAAACTACTTGGTCAGTCAAGTGCTGACATGACATGAAAAGAAAAGCTTCATTTCCTGAGATTACTGGCTGGATGGATTAAGCAAACTTTTATTTATTGTTCTTGTCCAAGGAACCTTTTGAAGACGGCCTCTCAGTCTCAATGACTTCTGCAGAATGTTCCATACCCCAGCAGCTGCTCAAGCTTGGGAGCAACCACACGATCAGTGCTTGATGCTCCCTGTTATCTGGCACTTCTCTGAATACTGCTACAGCTCCTGATTTTGCACAAAAGCCTCTTTTCCTCTCTGGGGAAGAGATGCATATGGCACGCTGAAAGATAATAAAATTACTCTAGGCAAATAACTGTTCAAATGGGAGCAATAGCTGATAGGATTGGTATTGTGCTGATTGAAGATAATGGCAACACTCCTGTAATGGTGTGATACGACTTGTGAGAGGAGCTGCCTTCATTCTGCAGCTGGCCAAAATCTGTGTATTTATGCTTTCTAATCTGTGAGTAAATTCAACTGATATGAAAGCAAAACCTGAGTTATATATAGCCCATACCACTAAACCACAATGTTAAAAACCTCTAATTTAAGTTGGAAGATACCAGTCTCTGATTTCCAGTTTCTTCTCTTTGAGAAGAAAAGGTGCTTATAATGAAAAAATAAATAAATAATGCTACACCACAACTTTACAGAGGATGTAGAATGGTACACAGTGAAGGTCAAGAGCTATCTTGGCGTGAAGGATCACAGTGTATGCATGCATTCAAGAAAACCATCACTTCATGTGTGTCAAAAAAACCCATTATCATATATCGCACTTTGTAAGTGCCATAAATTTTGTTCCAGTAATTCCAGTAATGCTACATGCAGTTTTCATCTTAAATCTGTTTTCATTAGCCCTCTCTTTGAAAAGCTGAATACCCTATTTACCACTGTCAATCTGAAAAGATCTCAGATGAAGTTAAAATCATTGAAAATGGTTTTGTTCAACCCCCGATCTATCCACATCACAGATTCAGATCCTCTCATCAGCAGAGAGGGAGGGCTCTTCCTTCCCAGTGGAACAATGCTCCAAGGTGCAACCCTGCAGGAGGGCATGGAATTAAAAAAAAGATATTTTGTGGTTCCAGGAAAGCTGTAACTGGTCTGCGCTGACTATGGCCATTTCAAAGATTTCATATTGGTGCAAACATTAAACATACCTTTTTTGCATATCAGTTAAAAAAAATGAATGAAACAAACTTGTGCATAAATATCTTGGTAGAGTTGTTAAAATATATTTATCATCTGCACAGCTTCAAACATGAGATATAACATTTCACCTCCAGAAAATACATCACATTATGAAAAATGTTTCTGTTGTTTATCATTGAATGCCATAAAAACCTCTCTTAAATTTGCCAGCTTATTTTCACAGCTATCTGTTTTTTATAACTGCCCCCTCCCCAAGTAAATAATTTATCTCTGTTTAGGCTTGCCTTACTACTCATCTGTTTCTAAGAGCAGAGAATTGGGAAATTCTAAGAATAGAAGAGATTTTGGAGAACTTAGACAGTAAGAAAGATGGAGATCCTGAGGTGAAGTGCCACTGAGGGGGAGTGCAATTCAAGTTTGTGAAACAAGGAGTAAGAGTAAGAGAGAAGCAAAAACAGGATTTCCAACACAGACTGAAGCCAGGCTCAAAGCCTGAATTTGAAGTATCTGTATAGCAGCACCGTATAAGCCACTGACAGGCAGTTTAATTGGCAGTTACAAAACTTTAATTTACTGAGTCAGAAACCCTTTCTGAATGTCTAACTTACAAGCTATTGTTATCACAGTGGCAGTTTGACACGTGGCCTTCAAGCAAGCAAAAAGGAAAGAATTAGCATTCTTTTGAAAAAAATCAGTTTATGAAAGACATAACTATGAAGGACATGCTCAAAAAAGGACTCCACAAGACTAAAAAAATGAAATCAACATGGTCTCATAACTCATAAAACTTAAGAGTGATGTCTATGAACAGTCCTCATTATTTCTATAAAATACCTTTAAAAAGCAGTGAAAGAGCATCTCAAAACCATATAGACAGTTTAAGAAACAAGGATGGACTTGATTCCTTCAGAAAAACTGACACCGAAGCTGCTATCTGCCTTAATGCTAGAAGAGCAGATTACATATTTCTATATAAAATTTCATTAACACTTCTGAGATTGAAATTTATTCTCAGGGGTTATGGAAGGTAAGAAACCCACCCAAGGCAACCCCATCAGTGTACAACAGTGGCAGGCCCGTCCTGGAGCTGGCTGGCGTTGGCTCTGCCAGACATGGGAGAAGCTTCTGGCAGCCTCTCACAGAAGATGGAGTGACTGATTTCTCCTTGTCCTTATTTTGATCCGTGAGCCATTATAATACCCACTGCACTCTTCCCTGCTGAGGAAGGGACTGACAGAGCAGTTTTGGGGGGCACCTGGCATCCAGTCAGGAATACATCAGGATGGCTAGGATTTCTAAAGAAATCTGAAGGCAGAAATAAATTAATGTAAGGTTTTTCACAAATTGTGTCAAAAATAACCAGATCATCTGTAAAAAGCAAATGAAATCATGTTTGTTCAATATAGTATTTACTGCAATGAATTTATACATTTGAATGAGACACGCAGAGGAATTTCAAGCTGCACTGAGTCTTGTGTAACTTTATTTAGAAAGGAATAATTTACAATCAGAAGTTTAAAAATGGAAAATACAAAGATTTGCCTGGGAGCTTTTGTGTTCACACTTACTTTTTTAACTTAATGAAAACTCCATGGAATAAAATTGTAGATGTTGAGCCATTTAACTCTGAAACCTTTCCATCCTAGTGGAACCTCTGAAACTTTTCCATCCTTAGCTATTCTCTGTCCATTCTGAATCAGTGTTAGTCCTTACTTTTAGTATTATGTAGATGAAACTTTGTTTGTGTTATAGGAATACAAATTTTGTTAGTCCATTTATGATTTTACTGATTCTCTTTGCCTATTAATATAATTTAGTTACATACTTTAATTCTCTTATTCCTACTTAAATTTATCTCTTAAAAAAATGAAATATCTCTGTAGGAAGTTTCTTTTCCCTTCTCTGTCTATCATTGGAACTCACTCTCTGCAAATCCTGTTATATCTTTGTCTTTCCTACCCTGATAGTCTTTGCACAACCTCCATAGTCTTCCCTCACAGTCTCAGGAAACAAACAAAACTCTTACCCAGCCAAACCTAAGACAGAAGGCGTTATTTAGACAGTCTATTCAGTCAGTAACTCCGCTGTACAGTAAGATTCCTCTGAACAAACAAGTGCTTTGATTACGTAGTGCTGGAATAGCAGAGCTGGCCTGCAGTTGTATGTCCGTAACTGCTTTCTGGCTGCACAAGCCAGATTCCACCCTGATGATCTGTAATTGCTTTTGACTGGGTGATTTTTATCCTCTACAGTTGCCAGCAGTGGCAGACATGACGCTGTAAGGTAGCTACAAATCCCAAAGTAACTTTCCAAACTACAGTTTGAGAAACCAGTAGAAGAGCTGGTGAACTGACCAGCGTGCAGTGAGAATGAAAAACTTGACTTTCCAAGCCTACAAGAATTATACAGAAAAACATCCACAGTGAAACCGGGGTTACATTTGATTTTCAAACATATGTCCTCGTAGACCATTCCATGGCATTTCCCCAAGGAAATACACTCTATCAGTGTGTTTCCAGTTCAGCTGCCCATACCATTACACTGTCTTATTATCTGGCATTTGTCTTGTACAAGAGAAAACAATCATGACAATCAGGGAGGAAAACAGAGAAAAAAGCAACAGCTGAGAAACCAAGAGTACAGATCTTGTACTGCTAATGTTCATCATATGAGAGAACAACTGGCAGGATCAGTATCTTAAGGGTGCAGAATTTGATAAAGGAAAAATACAACTTTATAGGCTCATATGAGCAAAATGTACTGATTTCTTTATAGTTCAGATTCTTTTAAAAGATAAATTTGCAAAGCAATGCATATAATACTTAAAGAGGCAACCCCTTTCTGCTGTGACTCCCAATACCAACAAGAAGTTCCCTCACCTCCCATTTTGCTCCTCCTCCTCACCACTACCAAATTCCTATTAGGTTCTGCTTGGGGTCCTGTTGTTTCCTTCATGCCATCACATTCTGCATGTTTTAAGTTATTCTTCAGAGTTTAAGAGTCCTGTTTTTTCATGTTCTGCTTTCTGTGTTTTCTTCCTTTCTTACCTAGCAGTCACCCTCCCCCCATTCCTGGAAACATTCAAGGTCAGGTTGGTCAGGGCTCTGAGCAGCTGGATCTGGTGGAAGATGTCCCTGCTCACAGCAGGGGGTCTGGAGATCATCTGCAAAGAACTCCTCCAACTCAAACCATTCTATGATTCTGTACCCTCCAGATTCCAAAAATGCACTGCCTGCACTGCCTCATAGCAAGATTGTTCCCCATATTCCTTAAAAAGTGTGGCCAAAACTAAAGGTGAAAAAAAAAATTATTAGAATCTCTGTTATGACAGTAATTTACAGGTCAGGCTTCTTAAAAGTTTATTTTTCTGCCCACTCCAGTTCACTTTTCTTTTCAAACAGAAAAAAATGGAAATTGGCCTGGTTTCTGTATTGATTTGAAATAAAAATAATGAAAACTTGTCTTTTTTTTTTTGTGTGTGTGTTAATCTGAAATACTTTTGATGAAACTGGTAAATGCTTCAAAGCCTATACAGAGGTACTTGTTGGATTTAAATTCATTTCACAGGGTTTTTTTTTTCCCAGACAACCATCTGTGTGTCTGTTGTGATAGCCTAGTACTGCAAGAATAAATTATATACCTGCTTGTCAGCTCTCAAACGTATTTTTGTTTCCCTTGTTGTCAGAAAATCTGTTTTGATATGTGTGTGTAAACATATGGGAAGGAGTATACATATACAACAGCCTCTTTCCTTCCAAAATCATCTCAGTACTTAAATCCTGACTATACTTAGAAAACTCTACAAAAAATTGTGGTCTGCTTAAGAACAGAGTAATATCTAACAAGTACAGAATTAAAGTTTAGCTGTGTTTCCTACAGTAAGACCAGCAGAAACTCCACATCGTTCTAGTCAAGCCATTTTCTATTTAGCAAAAATCTGAGCTGCCTGAAGACCTCTGGAGGACTTCTGGAATATAATGGATGGAATACCACACTTTTAAAACAGGCAGGGTTTTTTGTGTTTGTTTTTCATATCTCATTGCATAAGATTAAATATGCTGACCTAAGGAGGCACAAATTCACTTCTAGAGAACTGATTCACTCCAGGACCAGCATTTTTTCCTGTCTCTGATCCAGTACAGGTTCAGTATCACTGACTACGCACTTTTACAGCACAGTCATGACTACATCCACGAAGTTCAGAAGTTACAGAAGTGAGGTATATCCAGAGTTGTAATCAATTCATTTGTGACTGCATTATGGTTCAAAACAGAATCAGTAACACTGGAAATGTCAGGAGTGCCTTCAAAGGTAAGTTAGGCTGACAAAAGATGTAATTTTAGTATAGCCCTTTCTTTCCCCTAGGCTTAGAAATTTTAAGTGAAACCTTGGACTTGTTCAAACATTGTTCCCTTGAGAAAATGCATTACTAATCTCAACTCCTACATCACCAAAACCATTTTGCCTGCCAGTTTTCTGTCACTTTTATGAGCTCTTGAAACTGTTTAACAACAGAAGTGGGATTTTCTTATTAATTAATGGGAAACCATTCACCGACTCCTATACTGGCAGCTAACATTTCTTCCCTAATAGATCCGTATTATAGTATGTTAAAGTATTTATATTCAAAATGTTCTTGTCATAGTCTTTAGGAATTCTACCATTTATATCATAAATGCAGACTGAATGAGCCATTTACAGGTTTCCTTTTGTTAGCAGCATACATTAACTAGAGAATATTAAGAACAGTGGAAGTCATGTTCTAAAAGTTGTATTTCCCACACTATGAACTGTCATGAGACTGTAGAAATTTATAAACCCAAAGCACATTACTGAGTAATCAGACTTAAATATTATTTGCTATTTTAAAGGCAAAGTAAAATACACATCACAATAAAATGCAACTGAATACCTGCTTCATACTTGCTAGAAAGGCAAAGTACTATGACTTCAGCTGTGCTTCAAAGCTATAGAATAAGCTGCAGACTTGGTGCCTCTTTTGAATCCTGACCTTCCTGAGGTTTGACAGTGCGTTGACCTTTAAGTTTAACAAATGTCAAACTGGGCATCTCCTTCTGTGCTCAAGAACTTGTGCTGTGGTTGAAATGTACCTGGCCATGGAGGCCATAAGCAAAACACTGCCAAGAGAGCTGCAAAGTTTTTTATTTGAATAATTAATAATGCATGACTATGAAATTAGTTAGGATAAACCTTCTTGGTGGAATACTATAGAAGAAATGGAGTCCCTGGAATCTGACTCTAGAAGACACTATTTTA
>VXBT01005222.1:568193-723449 GCA_013400235.1 Oriolus oriolus | reverse complement strand
AACTCTTTGTTAAAGCAAACAGCCTTTAAAATAAGTGCATAAACTCTTTGTTAAAGCAAACAGCCTTTAAAATAAGTGCATACCATTGTAGGAAGGATAATAATCGTCACCAGTTTCTGGATTTGTAATTTTATGGCTCTAACAGTCTGCAGACATTACATCAGCGATCAAAGACACTGAAACTACAGCAACAGTCCCAGAAGCACCACCACCCATCTTATAAGTTGGCCAAGTAGGTTGAGATCATAATGATGTTGTTCATTATTTCAGACTTTCTTGTGAACAAGTTATTTTGTTTCATTTAGAAGCACATCCTACCAGTGGGAAAAATGGCTCATGAATTTGTAAGCCCAATGTCCTACCCCAGTTACTGATTTATGTATTACACTACGTCTTCATGGAAATTTGCACTCTTACTGCTCATTTCACTGGACAGTTAAAGAATACATAGAAATCAAACTTCACTTCAAGCAACCAGTTGTACCACAACAAAGCAGTATGAAATAAACTAAGAAACAAAGATATCTCAAGGAAGGCAAGTAAATAGGATTGTATGCTCTGTCTCAAATATATAACCTGACAGATATGACACAGGAATGACAAGAAGTCCTCTTCTATTTTGTTGTACAGATTAGAGACAGAAAAATCAGTTAAAATATCCAGCCGTGCTAAAAGGACATTAAGTTACCATTTATGGAACTGATGCATGCAATAGGTGTTGGAAAGAAAGAGTCTCTTTGGCAAAGTATCAATGAAATTAATTTTTGAATTTTAAGGGAAATGTAGGGAAGTGGAAACAATTTCAAGTAAAGGAAAGCAGATACTATTTGAAATTCAGAGTACTGTCACTGAAAGATGGTGATCATTGGTGTAGGTTCAGAAATAGAACACAAGTTGAAATTGCTTCTAGTTTTTATGTAATGTTTATTAGAACGGATGTACTTCTGCTTCAGGTCAGTGCAGCCTTACTGTGAAAAGAAATGGTTAACCTTTTCTCATGACTTCATCTCATGAGAGAAGATGCACAGCACAAGGTTTTATTAAAATACCAATAATCCTCCAAGGATGTGCAGTGTTCCAGCCTCTCTTTATCTCTCCCAGCAGAGTGGGGAGCTGGAGAGAAGCCACAGCCTGTGCTGGCGATGTGAAGGTGCCTCTGGGAGGCTACGCAAGGGTTAAAGTGTCTCTGACTCCTGCTCCCACTCCCAGACCCACTCCCCTACTTCTTATACCTCTGACAGCACGAATCTTGCAGTTCCACAACTCAGACAACGTTCCCTGTGCATCACAACTCACTCCAAACCTGAAAAGTCTTGCAGGCGGTGGTTTTGTAGTAGCACAAGCCAGCATCGATATGTCATTGAAAAGGGGACAACTGCTGACATGGGATAAAAGCAAACCAATCCCAACACACAGGAGAAGAGAAAAATACATCTTCAGTCACTACTCACTTAGGTTGAGTTTTCAGATGTCCAATCCTGTTACAAAATCCATGAACCAGAATAAACATTTAGGAGAAAAAAACCCTTTCTGCTATTTGTGAAAAGCCAGCAGAAATCTAGCAAAAACTTAAATACAGTTTGGGTTTTATTTTTAATTTTTATTATGATCTCTTATTTAAGACTCCTATACAGGAAGAGTTATAAATTGTAAGAACTATCCCAACAAATTTTCAATTAAATAACTAAATTAATGTAGAGAAATTTAATTAAAGCTGCACTGGTTTTTACAAATACAGTTAATTATGCTGCTATCTAAAATTAAATCTCACCCAAACTCCTTTTACATTTCTTCAGCTCATCAGATACAGATATAATTAAAATTCTAGTTCACCTATGCATCCGAATATTCAAAAAAGAAAGGAAGAAAATCCACAACCAAAACCTTCTGAAGTAGTTTGAGAGGCTGCTGCTTTAATGGGATTTATACAGTCCTCAGAGTGGGAAGAGAGCACATAAAACCCTCTCAGAAACAAATCTAGGTTTTCAAATCTGCACAGACTTTTCTGTGTAGTGTAACAGGCCAAGAACCTTTGAAGATTTTCCACAAGTGGAGGGTAACAGATTGACATGACCAGGAACCAGGGAGATAAATCCTGCTGGCTTTATATGTGCCTTCCATTGAAGTAAGTAGGACCAGCACAGGTAAGGCACACAGAACTTATTGCACTTATATCCAGGAGCAGGTGTGGACATCCTCTCAGAGGGACAAACTGCTTTTTCATAACTGGAAAATCTCTGATCTTCTGGTGGCCTGAATGATCCCCCTTCCTTTCTGACTGATTTTTTCTTGCTCAGGCCCAGGCTGGTTTGTTTTATTGGTCAGTTAAATGCAGATCTGTTTCCCAGGTGACAGTGACTCAAAATCACCATGCTTGTTTTATGTAACAAGTTAACATTTAACATCAACATTTTAGGTGTTGGCTGATCCAGAGAAAGAGATGTTCAGATAGCTGGGGGGTCTATCATTGCATTAGATCAGAGAGTAGCCTTTGAAGAGTTACTTTTTTTTGGAGAATATTAACTAAAGTACAGTTCAAGACTAATATTTATTGCAAATTTCACTGGTTTCTCTATTAAAACAGGCATATGCTATAGCAAAACCATGGGAGCTGGTCATTTCAACAGCTCACTCTGTATCTGGCAGCAAGTGTGAGCACAGAGATACAGCCCCGTGGCAGCTCCGTTCCCCCTGCACAGGCAGGTCCCTCAGGAGTTGTGGGAGCATGCAAAAAGTGAAATTATCCCCTGGTGTTAAAGACACAAAGCTGGAACACACAGAAATGTGCCAACATTTTCATGACAGGTATTTATTTTCTTCTCTGTCAGCAAAAGTATGCAGAGAGAAAAATTGACCACATTTTTCATAATACTGCATGCATAAAATCCTCTTTTGGGAAAAACACAGATGGTAGTCCCATGTCTAATGTCATGGAACTGAGGGTTTAGAATTGAACCCCCAAACCTTTATCTGAAAAGCTTAATTTAAGCAGGAAGATGATTCAAGGTCTGAATATTTGTTTCCAACTTGTGGCACAGGCATCTCTCTAGATAAATAAGAAAATCAAGTGCAATTCTCTTTAAAATATTAATTCACACAGGTTTACAAACTTTCACAGGGTTTAAACTTAGCACCTGAAGTACAAGATGCAATCGTCCTATCATTTTATGTAGAGTAAGAAAAAGCAAAAGAAAAAGCAACAAACCTCCAGAGTATGGTATTAATAAAATATAATTTAAAAGGCCTATGTGTTCCCTTTTGAAGACACATCTCTCCTTAGAGGGAAAAAAATCATTAACTTTTTTCCATGTATCAAAAATGAATGTGTTTTCTTTCTTGCATAGTAAAATCTGGAGGATCTACACAAATAACAAAGACAGTAAAAATCCACAGAAACTTGGAAATTGAGCAACCAGTGATAATCTATCTTTCTGCAGGCACTTGAATCACCCTCTCTTACCCTGAGCTTGCAGTGGAACAGGACCCTGGCAAATTGCTATAATCTCCTTTAACCCTAATCACCATTTTAATCAAAAAAAGGTGGGGCAGCCTGGAATCTGTACAGCAAGCAACTGTCATTCTATTTGCCAAATACACAGAGTGTGCAGCTAAAAGGTTGAAATGGTTCAAACTTTTATTGTCTTCAGAATATTGCATTTCAGCATTAACATTTGACAAGTAGAAGAAAATAAAATTATGAGACTGTCTGCTTTGAAGAGTTTTAGAGGTCTGCTTAGACCATGGCTGCATCTCTCACTAACCCTGATCTTAAGAGATTCCTCGGGAAAAGAATAGGTTGTGATTCATACAACTGCCAGCACTAAAAGCCTACCTCACCTTACATTGCACTTTTCCTCTCTCTATCCCTCTCATTTCTACTCATTTCAGACTATAAATTTCCTAGCTGTGTTCTCTATTTATTTGTTTAATGATTTTCATCCTAGCCATTTCTTAATAAATAGTGGTATGATTGTAGAAGGTATGACAGACAAGGAGAAGCTTACATGAATAGGAAGAAAGGAAGCTTCAAGGAGAAAAAGAGCAATGAGAGAAACTAAAAAGAGCATCAAGGAGATTGTAGGCACGGGAAGATTAAAGGGAAATGCAGCAGACAACTGTGATTTTCAGCTCTAAAGGATTCAGCAGCTGTCATTAAAAACCTGCAGCTCTGCTTGAGACATATTGATCACCCTATTTCAATGTTTTCTGTACAACTTCCCTCTGTTTACTTCAAATTACAGCAATACTCAGACTAATACTTATCTCAAACAACTATTTATTTTTCTGAAGGAGGAAGACTGTCCTGTATTTCTCTTTTCTTTTCCAGAAAAGGATGCTGAACTTTCAGTACTCTGCTTACCTCGTCACTAACACCCAAATATCAAAATACCCTTCATGCTAAAGATGAGGGCATTTTTTTACTTTTCTATTTTTTTTTAAAAGACAGCCATTTATACATAGAATTCCTTAATATTGTAGACACTTCCTAGATAAGTATCCCTGCAGGGCTTGTGAAGGTAATGGAGAAGGCAGTATCTGTGTATTTACAAAGTATTGGAGAGCTATAGCCAATCCTGGAAAAATGGTAGAACATCATTAGACTGTGGACAACTGGAGAAGATTTGTTTCTAGGATTTCTAGCCCATTTTTTCACATTCTTGTACTGATATACAAAAAAAAATATAATTCTAAAAATGCAAACACTTCTTTTGATAAATACTAAGACAGTCCTTATCTTCCACCTGAGTGTGTCTCAAGGTTAATTTCTTAAAGTTATCTCACAGTTCTTAATCACACAGGTCCTTTTAAATACATTTTACTCTGAAATATAAATGTTAGAGAACAAAAATGCATGAAGTAGGATGATTCATGTCTGCCACATACCTCTTCTTGTAATACCCTTTTAGAGGTATCATTTTTTTTACATATTAAAACCAACTGTATTAGTTTAAACCACAGCATTACATTAGATTTTGGGCAAAAGGGAGAAGAAGGGCAAAAAAGAGGTGAAAAGAGCACATTCATACTGTCATTTGCTTTCAAACACAAAGCCAATACCTTCCAAAACCTTCTCATTCCACACTGAGAAAAGAGAAAAACTGTCCCTTATAGCTTGTCTTCCCCTTTAGGTACATTAATGACATTTTTGTTCTGGTGTGACTATTGTAAGCATCAAAATGCCTCGGCCTTAGGGTTTTTTAAAATTTTTTATAATGCACTAAGCTCAACAAACCTTCGTAGAAAATAGAATACTCTTAATTATGAATAAATTAACTAAATTAGCAACATGAGATGGATATGAAATTAGAGGACTGTTAATTGAAACTGCAAACACAGCTGTATACAGCTTAGAGATGAATCACACCAGTAATGACACAGATGTTTATAAAATGTGATTATGTTTAGCAGGAGCATACTATTGAAACTCCCCAGCCTGTTCTTATATTGTGTCACTGAAATGGTTTTTAAACCCGTGAACACCAGGAATCAGAATCTCAGGGATGGCAAATTAGGCTCCCTGGATATGAGAATTAGTGTTGTCTGAATGTCAGCAGTTTAATTCTCCAGCTTTCAAAGAATGTAGAAATGGAGCCAAAAACAAACATCTGTTAGTTATATTCTCATTCAGGAAAAAAAAAGAATTGAAAATCTCTGGCAAGTTAGAGCCTATCTGAATATGAGCAAGACAGTGGAATACAGTACCTCTAAGCAGTAGCTCTGCTGTGTGAATATACTGATCATGTAATTAATATAATATAACAGCTCAAGAAATCTACTTTGTGTACAACTGTGAATACATCTTTTGGGGACTATCCCTCCAAAGTGCTGGAAAGATCAGGAACAAGTGATATCTCCTCCCTAAAGATTTAGGAATAGATTAGCTTCCTAAAGACAGCAAATCAGGCTTTTCATTCTTTAAACTTTTACATCTTTCCTAGGATGTGCTTCGATAAATTGTACAATAAAGGTGGTGGGTTTTTTCTGGCCGAAAAAGGCACAAATGCTGCTCCTGGGTCACCCGAGGATATCTGAGCTGAGCAGGCTCAGCAGGGATGGCAATCAGTCCAGCTGGGAGGGATGGCAGAGCACACAAAGCCAAGAGTCCATGGGGGCTTAAGTTGCAACATACCAGTGTAAAGTCTCCAGTGGTACCTCTCATTTCACAGTGTTGCCACTGAACACCACACAACAGCACGTAAATGTTACAGTAAAGAGTCTGTGATTTGTTTTCTGCAACAGTTCACTGACTAACAGGAACAGATTTTACAGCATCAATGGTAACCATGCATTCAATGAACAGGCTGAACAATACAAGATCATAGTTTGTGTCCAGCACTGTAGTGTAGCTCACATCACAAAGACATTATTATCTGATTCAGGGTCCTTGGCCTATATAATGATAAATACTTATTAACACATATTTCCATGAAATGGAGGTTGTTTTTCCAGCCCCCTTTTCTAGGGAGTGGGACAAACCTTTGGACTATGTAACTATCAGAACTACAGTAAACTAAAAGTAAAAACTACAGTAAAACTAAAACTTACACCAAATCAACACAATGTCATAATAATTCGACCAAATTTTATAAATGTAGTTCTGATCCACAAATGGATACTCACCAGAAAACATGCAAATTCATGCACAAGATGGTTGAAATAATTTGAAAAAAATGATATAGGGTGTCATTGTCAAAGCTGAAATAATCAGCATGACCTGGTGCTGTTAAACATCACAGGCTTATCCCATCAGCTGTGGGAACCACTGAACACAGTCTAATGCTGTGGGGGCACAGTGTTGGGACAGAAAAGTGGTGATCACAAAACTGGATTTGCCTCTGTCTTTCTGAAACTTTATTTGATGGGAGCTGACCTCCTATTCACTGGTGAAGAAAAAGGGATTAGATCCTGACATTTTAAAAGAGGAAGCTCATATGATTTCTGCAACAGACCATACCAGTCTGACAGTATTTCACAGGTCATTCACAGCTGAATAAAGTTATGGAGGCTTTATGAGAAAAATGTAACCCCTTTCTCATCAGAGGCAAACCTAGGCAGATTCAGGGATATACTGCAGGTAGCTATGACAACTGATGTGCAACCCAAATTCAGTTGTCTTAGTTATTTGGCTGGCAAAAGTACAGACAAAATCAACTCAGGATTTGGAATGTGATGTTTTGAGATAAGGAACTGTAATGCTTGGATATACAAAAAGCACAAAGCAATTTTATGGAAGACAGAGTCTTCTATTTCGTCTGAATAACTCAAAAATCACCACACTGAAACAGCACTTTATTATCAGCTATGTGTCAGCTAATTAATTAGGACAGAACTGATTGTTTTTATAGATGAAAGAGTCATAAATGAGGGTATTGAAAGGAAAGGACACAAAACACTTGAGGTTGGTATGAGAAATCAGATGAATGAAAGTGAAAATATTTAACAAAATGAATAAGCTATCTACAAATGCAGCCTTAGGATTGTTTTTCTGGATTGATTAATGCTAATTAATTTTGGTTTAAAACAAAGTGAACTGTGGTAGAGAAACAACTTTGAACACCTGAGAAAATGGAAGAGAAAAACTAGCTGAGTCTTCAACCTCCACACTTGAAGCTCCCCCCAAAAACGTCATACCCTGAAGAATTAAATAGGAATTGGATGCTTTTTTTTTCCAGGTACAAAAGAAATATAAAATGAATATTAATAAAACCTGACACTGTAAGCTCTGGGTCAAGAACTGTAATTTATACTGTGTTTGTTCTGTAACCAAAGGGTCTATTTCTAAAGGTCATTGCAGTATCACTGTTTCACAAAGTAACAACAAGCACAAGAACAGCTTAGATGAGCCACAGGATAAGCATCTTGAAATAACACTTTCTGCCTGTGCTGTGCTGGGTGGATCCAAATTAGGAAGGACTTTATAGAAGACATTTGCACACACAACATATAACAGAATTTGAGCCATTTCAATTATAAAGTGCCCTATTCTACAGCAAACATACATTACCTCACTTCCATACTGTCCATAATTTTCTGTACAAGGATACAACAATCAGCTCTACTCAAACCGTGTTGAAAACTGCATGGAGAGTCTAGAGAGCACACTGTGAAAATATTTTTTAAATGACACACATAATCTTCCATAAAGGTTGATTTCAATTCTGTGTCACAACTTAATGCCACTGACATTTTCAGTATTTTACACAGTATTATTAACAGTACTTCTAAAACAGCAAAAAATTCTTACTTAGCTTAAAGTCTCACTGAAGCAAGAAGATATAAAAAATATAGCACAAAATACTACCTAGCTTAAAGACTGCAAAAGCTTTCTGTAACCTGAAAGTAGATGGCCTGACATAAAACTATCTGCAGTTATATAGCATATAATTGATACGTCAGAAAGACACAAAATGACTCAACAAAGAAATAAAAAAGGCTGACATTAACCTTCTGCACTGGAAATGTGTGTATTATTTCTTTTCCTTGGGCTTTTAATCACTTCAAATGAAGTTTCTTGTAAAAAAATCACATCATTTCAGAAGAAGGGATTAGTGAAAATGGGGAAAAAGAGAAATATGTTTTTCCACTTTTACATTCTCCCTCTAAAAACCCTTAACAATACTTTGGCACTGGTACTTGGAATCTGAGGGGTTTTATATTGCTTTCAATCCAAGGGTATTCATTAAGGTTTCATTGAGTTACAAGCCTCTGAAAATCACATTAGAGAGCCTTTACTGGGCAGCTCTTAAATTCAGCGAACGCTCGATCTGCGACAAACGTGTTCCACATTCAAAGCGAACTCGGTGCACCTGCTCCGGCCTCGCCGGGAGCCAGGCGGGCGCGAACGGGCCGGTGACGCGTGCGGGCAGCGCGCCTCCGCTCCGGGACACGGGGCAGCACCCCAGCCTGCACGGACCCATCAGCCTTCTGCAGCCAGCTGACACTGCACTGACACTGCACCCTGCCCTGCCCGGCCCCACGCAGTCCTGTCCGCTCCTACTGCTTTTGCAAAACCTAACCTGCAAATTATGGGCTCTGACGGTCGGTAACATTTTGGGGAGGAAAAGGGCCTGTGGAGGGGAAGCTAGGGTTGGAGATTGACTTATAATTGCAAGGTTCATTTTTGTTTTGTCCTTGTTTGCTTTCACTAGGCTGACTGCTGCTGACCTTGTGCACTTCCCAGCTATTCCCCCTCACACATTCTTACGTTAAACAACCCTAATTTTTCATAATGAGTGGCCTAAACATAGCTGATTGGAATCAGGTCACACACCTAAAAGGGTGTTGAAAAAAATCAGGCCATATTCTTTCCATTTGTACAAGAAAAAGCCTGAAGCTATTTGTGCAATTTTGGAATCCAAGGTAAAATCTTCCAACTCCTGCAGTCTGCACCTCTTTATAGGACTGAAACCCAGAGCTTTGATTCTTCAAATGTAACTTCCACACTCCTCGTCAAAGGGACTTCTACAGAAATAATTTCAATTAATGGTTTTGAGATGATCAGGTGTTACAGATCATGAACACTAAAGAACATAGTTTCAATAGTGGTTGGCAAATAAGTTAAAGAGCTATAAACTGGATGATTTAGCTAAAACTACTTGGCTAAAACCCAACGTAACTAGTGGATGTTGGTTTCCAGTGAATATATTCTCAACAGTATCATAACCTCTGTTTTCCTCAGTATCCTACATATAGTCTGGTATGAGTCATATGGATGTGTGCTGCCAAACATAATCTATAACTGCTGACAGGTGGAAGTAAATTGTTCAAGTCTCCCTTTATAAGGAAACAAGACTTACATACATCAGCTAATATGCCCATTCTTTCCCTATCATTTATCCATCAAATAGATAAATGAGAGATCTTACAGAATATATTGCATATGCAAAGGTTGTACAAGAGGGTGCTAAATTCAAGCTGCACCTGTAATATATTTTCTTACTTTTGAAAAATTTTAGGTGCTTTTCTTTTTATATATAAACAGCATAACTCAGTTTTTATAATCCCCTGTACTCACACACATTTATGAGAAACAAAAAAATACATCAAAAGAAATCTACAGATTCATATTGTAATGAGAATATAAAGTAGGGTAAATTGCTATTCTTCCGCATGGTTCTTCAAAACTTCTTCATCGAGGACAAAATTTCAGAGTAAAAGAAGTCAAAAGAGGATAACAAAACTCTCAAAAGGAATGCACCTCCTTTACAAAATATGATTAAAGCATTTGCAATTTCCAGCAAAGTGAAATTCATCACACACATTATAAATTTAATAAGGTTTTATTAGTTTTCCTGCTGGCATGTTGGTGGATGATAACCATGCCTGACACACTTTCTTTCACTGACTTCCCTAAAGATGCCACAATGAAGGTGTCCTCCTAATTTAAGAAGGAATCTTTCCAATCTTTGACACAGACTTCATTAGTAGAATTGAATCCCAATCCTGATAGCTGGCCTTCCTCCACTAACTTACAGAAGTAAATAAATAGGATCTCTAAAGAATTAATGACTGCAAAATGAATTCTATATGCATAATTTTGCAGACAAACATTGAGAAAATCTGAGACTCAAGCTAACAGAAATGAAAAAAAATGCATGGGTCTACGACTTCTGCAGCCAACTGGCACAGCCAATTAAACAAATAAGAGACCATTAAAGAGCTGTAACAACTGTGGTTTTGGCAGAAGTTCCTGTTCTCATGGAACATACAAACCAACATTTTAACTAAGTAGTCTGATGGGAAAACTCGACTTCCAAAAAGGATCAAAATCTCCCTCTGCTGGGAAGATGAGGTCTGCAAATAAAAATAATTTCAAATTTCAAGGTTGAAAAGCACCATGATTTTAGTAGTGACTTAATTACTATAATTCTAGATGAGCTAGAATTTGTCTCCATATATTTGGAAAGTTGTGTTGTGTTTTTTCAGCATTTTTTCAGATGACATACATCAAAATATAGTTTAAAAAAGAGGAAAAACCAAAGAAATAGAAACAAATTAATTATTAAAATTAATGAAATATCACAATGGAAAGAGAAGCTGCTAAGGTAACAGAAAGATAATAATGCTCTAATATAAAAATCTAACTGCTCTTTATATTGCTCATTCATTTAGACATGACATTCTCTGTCTCATACAGAGGAACAAACATCTTTCTTGCTACTGTTGCATCATGTATCAATCTATGAACTTTAACCCCAGTTTACACTCACTGTTTAATAATAAATACCTCTACTTGTAATTAAGATATAGAAGAATTTAAGGCCAATATTCTATTTAGGTATATGACTAGAGCTTTCCTGTGTGAGGATCCTATGCAGCACCTATTGGACAACTGAACTGTAAAGCAAGAGATGTTTTTCTTTTTCTTTAAGAAAAATTATATGAGAGAATATCCTTCATGATTTTCAAATTTTATTTCCAGGGTTTAGACGTGAACTTTACTTCCTGAAACCATTACTACATACAATTTAAAAAAACAACCTGAGAATCCAGTAAACTTGGTTCAATTTAACTGCAAGAGACCTGAAAAAGACATTTCTTTTATATAGGCATTTTTGTTGTTATTTCATTTTCTTTGTAGGATATTTTTCTTGGAGAAGGCATGGAAGACAGAAGGTGTAGTAAAATTTAAAAAACCCCAAACCTAAAACCTGCAACAATAGGTCACTGCTGATTTCAGCTTATATTTTGCTGCAACTTACTTGCCCTGGTATCCAGCCCCTATAAAAAGCAAGGTGTGAGCTGAGGACTGCTGCCCAGAATGCCTGTGACACAGCTCTTTAGAGATTCACTGGCCAGCAAGACTTTGATGCATAGTGACAATTTTACACTGATTTCAGGAAAGAAGGGATTTCCTTTTTGGCTTTTATATTCTCTTTACAGATGGTAAGATTCCTTCATATTTCTCACCACAGATTGAAGGAATCAGCTAATATTTGTGAAGCACACAGAAGAAGCTGGTTTTTGAAATAATTCATTGCAGCAATACTTATAACAGTAGTGTGCATTATGCAGCTCAGTAAAGAGCCTGTCCTCAGCAGAATACAAATAAAACGATGATATGACTTTAGATAACTGCCTGCAGGGGTACTAAAAGCCTGCTGGCTCTTCACAGCTCCTGCAAGCAGAGAGTGCTGTTCGAGGGAACAGAATAATAGTTGTGGCTGGACCTTCTAACAAGAGGCAGCATGTTTTTTGCACCACAACAATCTTCAAATCCCCACATCCTGCAGAATCTTTGTTACTGGTGCAAGATGAGCTGAGGAGTTAGGAATGATACTGAAATTATGGCTTATGCTTCTTGACAGTCATGATATATATATATATAAATCATGGAATTATAGAAAAGTTTAGATTGGAAAAGACCTTGGGCTGATTTAGCTCTAGGTTTCTGATGTGCTCAAAGACTCACAAACTACCACTTTCAAAAGTAACATCACTAGAATATAAATATCAGAACAAAATATCTTAATAGATACATTTTTGGATGAAAGTTCTTACTGTGTTTTTCAACTTATTAAAGGTATTATTCTAAATAAAAGCAAAAAAATTGATTTAAACCAAAAAAATATTTATTGATAACTGAAGGCTATGTTCTCCGTGGGTTAATTGTAAATTGTTTTACATGTCAGGAGCTTTGCCCTTTGACCAGCACGACACCAACCAGATCTCTGACTAAGTGAAATGGATATAACTCCCACCAACCTGGGATTCTTGGCCTCCCTAAATGTCAACTGGAAGTAAGCAAGAGTTTGCAAGACATGTTTTACCCCAGGATGATTTCATTACATACACTGTTTGAAGTACACATGAGAGCTCCTTGTGAAATTCGTAACAAGTAGCTCCTTGGAAAGATTTAATCTCCTTTCATGTTTAAGAAAAATAAAAAAATAAACAGCATATTTTCCTTAAGGCTACTCTATTAAAGGCATGAAGCTAATTATTTTTATATTGCTGAAACTCCGCAGAAGATGACACAGTTTTCAGTGACTGAGCTGAGGGCATCAGCTTTCATTAATGAAATGCACTCCACACAACACTTCAGAACCAGGACTGGTTGAGTCTGTGAGTGGTTGAGTGCTTTCTATACATTTTTGTCCCAGTAATACTCCAGAGTATGTTCACTAAAATGGAATACAAACCAGGTAAATTAATGGCAAACATGCCTGACTGCATAAATACAAATGAAGTTTACATCTCCTTCTCCAATCTTATGTAAGTTCCCACTGTAATAAAGAAACAATTGAGACATGATTTCCTCCTTTACAAAATGCTCTTCCACTTTCTCATAACGCTAGGTTTCACTGGTGTTTCAGATGTGATAAATTGTATGTCTTTATGCACTTTTCACACACATAACCAAGGATGGGTATCTTTCTGGCAAGCAACAGCACAGAACTCTCTATTTTATGGTTTTCCTGCAGTGATATTTTCTAGGAAATGGGGTACATGGATAATAAATATTTTCCCCATTAGGAATATGGCAAGGAGAGAGAGAGAGATATCTAACCTTTGAGGAGGGAGAAAAAGAGAAGTAAACTAAGAAAAGAAGCAAGGGGAGTACAGAAAATAAACCAAACAGAAATAAGGGAAGCGAGATGGGGAAAGACAGAGAAGAGTAGGAACACAGAAATAATTGCTTTTTGAAAATAAGAATTAAGAGAAGCCTAAGAGAAAACACAACCAGTATAAAAGAAAGACACGTGAAAATACACTGAAATATATAGAAAAAATTGATGAAAGACTAAAGTACTAAGTCGATATTTTAGGTGACATTAGCATAACAAAGGCAATTAATAAATTAAAAAAATAAAAATCACAGGACCACCAGAATGTACAAGAAACATACTGGACAACTGAAAAACCAGAAATAAACAACCTTAGAAGGAGAATGCTTTTGCGTGAAACAAAAACTATTTTCATTTTTGTTTTTCCTATTGCATGGCCAAAATTTCAGTTTTCTATAAAGGGTATCACACCTAACTGGAGTGCTGGTCATACATAAATAGGTCTAGCCCTAAGACAGAAAAATACTTATTACTTTAAAAAGTGCCACTCGGGTGTGAGCGCCCAGCACATCTTGCATGTAGAACAGTTGGACTAAATAATTGGACATTTGTTCCAGTTGAACTATTCTATTCTAGTTTATGCTATTTTATTCTCTTCTAGCAAAAATGGGCTCTGCCTCTCAACACATTTCAAATTCTGCTCTCTTTTAAGTGGAAAAATTGTATTATAAGAACAGATGCGTCTCCTCTTTGCAAGGGTCATAACTTGGCCTTTAGTATATCATAATCCTTCAAAGTTATGTCTTTTCCCCGCAGGATGTGTTTAAAAATTTACTGGAGTGCTTTCACCTTACTCTCTGTATCTTCCAGATGACATTTAAGTAAATATGAAAAAAGACAGTAAACCATAATATTTCAATTAACTATCTGTTCTGTCAGCAATAACATCTCACCCTGACATACTGTCTCCTAGTGTCTTCAAAGAAGATGAAAAAATTTGTTTTCCAAACATCTGGATTTAATAAAGCAATAATTAACAGTGAAAAGTGAATTGTTCACAATGTTTCCTGAGCTTTGTGGAAAAGAACGTATTATCTTTGAAATGGTGTGCAAAACATGTGGCTTGCCCTTTATATTTTTAAACCATCTACAGTATCAGTTGGGCCTCTGTCTAATGCATTTATGAATGATAACAACTAAACATTTTCTTGGGCTTTCTCATCTTTCATTCCTTAGTATGCCTTTGGTGCTATCCAACAGGGAACAAAGCACAGAGAAATAGAAATATTTACTTAAATGCAGCATAAAGAAAAAAGTCATGTGAAATATACCTGTAGCACCTTCCACCTTGTGTTCAGGTCTTCCACACAGCTGAGATTGTACTGGGAGAGTTGAATATCGGAGGGAGTGAAGCGGTGAGCGAGCTCATTGACGTGATGCACCTTTTCTTTAAGGGGAACAAGTTCTGCTCGATAAACCTGTGTGAATCAAATATAAATGTAAATAAATAAATGCACTAACTTAAAAAACTATTGGCTCTGCTACCAGCTGGTTAGTAATGTAAAGATATTACCTGCCAAGCTGAATGGAAAGAGCATACAGTCATGATTTGGTTACCAGTCTGTTTATTGAACTTCATAAGGACTTTAGGTCTCAAGTGCAAGGCCTGGCATTTCAGAAGGTGCTCTGAATTTGGAACCTTCATAGCCACTTGTGGCCAGTTAAGCCAGATTTCTAACCAGCACACTCACTGGGAAGTGCACTGCAGAGCACACTTGTCTCCTGCCTCATTCTTTATTTGTGTGTAACGTCTTCATTCAGGGTGGATGGGAGTGATGAGTATGGTTTAACACAGGAAAACAGAGGAAGACAGCTGTTCCCAAATACAACAAATGGAAAAATGATAAAACTATTACAGACTCCAGTAAGGCCATGATTTTACCATGGGTATCTTGTGTGTTACAGATAAAAAGGTTAATAATGGGAAGTCCAAAAAAAAAAGAAAAAGGAAGAGAGATACAGAGACAAAAAGGTAAAAAAATTTGTTATGCATCCCAAACTGGCTTACATGACTCATTTTTAAAAGAAAAACCAAAATAATGTTTCTTTTAAGATAACCTTTAAAACTATGCAGGAAAGCAGTCCAGCTAATAATTTCAGTAATGTACATGAAAACTAGAAACTGCTAGTTACAAACTTCTTCTTTTTAAAATCAACAACCTGATGAGGATGTTTCCATGGTGCATCTGGGTACATTCAGATAAATTCAGGGCACCATGACTTTATCAAAGAGAGGAATCTCTGTGTAGATCTTCCTCTGCTCCATATCTATCTTTTCTAAGGAGACATTTATGAATCTTTAATGTGATAAAATATGTCAAAATGCAACAATGAGTCATTTCTAAGGGACAAATTCTGTCATTCTCAGGAGCATGTTTTATTGCCATATGATGTCTGCACACAAAGGCAGAATAATTTACTTGCTATATTAGTCTTCTCTCTATCTCCTTTCTCTCAGCATTTTTAATACAAACCACATGTGGTCTGCATCTCATTTTAGATCATCAAATAACCTGAAATTATGGCCTAGTAATCTTTTCATCAACACATGATGCAAATTAAGGTAAAAAAAGCCCATCCAGTATTTCAGTGAACCTTGAGAGTAAATAATACAAAGACATTAATAGACATTAGAATGCCATGAAGAGCACTAAAGGTAAACATAATTGAAAAATTGTTCCTCAAATGTCTTTTAAAACCAGACTTAACTCCCATCAATTATGTTAAATTACCCTGCAACATAAGGAGTTAGACTGACTTAAGTGGTACTCGTACAGTGAATGACTCTAACGATCAATCTTTAAAATACACCATCAGAAAGGATGTGTATTTTGTAAAGGAGGTGCTGGGAACTGTGCAAATACCACAATGTGAGAGAAGATGCATACATCAAGGTCATGACAACAGCTGACTTCCCCATTTCACCAGTTTTATACCACTGGAGTAGAACTGACATTACTGGTGGGAAGTGATTTACAGTTTAGTGCTGAGCAAGGTCCGTAGTACAAAGAAAGGGAAGACAGCTCACGTTTGGTTTTACCCCAGAGAGTTATATATGTGCTTACCCTGAACTTTTTAGTTAGCAACTGAGTTCAGAGAACAAACAACATGCTGTAAAAGTAGACATTTGTTGTTGTGAAGTAAAGGCCTCAAAGGCTGAAGAAATATATACACCACTATCTGAGCGCTTCACTTACAAATAGTTGTTTTACTGCTTTTTTTTCTGTGATCTGCTATTTTCATGGCCCAAGGTGCCTGCTCATGACTCTGTGGCTTACACTTGGGATGATCAGCTCAGTTCCTCCAGTGTTGCTTGGTTTCCAAGATGAGAGAACACCTCTCATCTAGTGTCAGCAATGACCAATTTGCATGAAAATATAAATATACATGTGTATATATTTAGATATCTTATAATATAAAAGATATAATAAAGGTAATACATATAATAAAAATTAAATAACACAATAAATATATATATAAAATAAAAACCATTGATAGAATAAATGCCAGTCAATAGATGCAAAGATCAATTCCCACACTACAATGCACTTTAATGCAGTTCCTGTATTAAATCAAGTTAATTTTCTATTTTCTGCTTTTTCAGTATTTAAACATGTATTAAAGTATCTGGCTGATTTCAGACCAGTTATTTTCATCTGCACTGTGGACTTGAAAGTACTGACATTTGAATACTGACAGAAGTTATTAGGTAAATCACACAGCCATTACACCTAAATTATGGTGAAATAGAAAATCCTTCATAATTAGTCAGCATGTTTTCTTACTTGAAGTTATTTTATAGACCAGAAAGGCTATGGCACAGAAGCAACCCACACCGAAAGAAATGAAATCACAGAAATAGTTATGGAAGTAAAGAAGAAAACTCATCTGCCTTCTCTTCAATCGATATAGAAATGTGATACAGAAATATTTATATTTCTAATAATCACTTTGTATAATACAAGACTGGTTGATTTTTTTCAATTTTTTTTCCTTCTGCATAAAGACGACTAAACATATAACAGGTTTCTATAAAAAAAAATTAAAGAATTATATTGCTGGTAATTTAAAAACAAACATACATGGTGAGTAGTAGTCTATTACTACCACAAGGAGATGTACCCATTAAATTGCTCAGAGTGCAAATGAGTTCACAGTATGAACAGCGATAGGACAACCAGCCTCAAATTATCTTCATTATAACTGTCCTTATGCAAGACAGAATTTCAATGGTTTGTGATACTGTAGGTGGTAGATTGGATTTTAAATGATCCGTACAGTCTTTTTAGAAAATATTTCAAAATGCCTTGGAAAATGAGCAAGGACTCTAGAAGACACATATCACAGACAACCTAACCAGACAAGTACTGAAAGTCTAGAGAACACACAGTGGCCATAATCAGTCAGATGAAAAGCTCATTTTGCTCAGTCCCTTGTCTGGTAGTAGCCAATACAATTGCTCAAGGAAAAAAGGAAAAACATCATCTTCCCTGTCCCTTGTACTCTTCCAGCTCACCAATTTGAGTCTTAGAGACTATGGAGCCCGGAGCTGTATTTTTATGTCAAACAGATCTTGATGGAATCTTTTCCAAGAAATTACATACCTGATTTTTGGACTAACATAGGCTTTTATGATCCAAAATATCCTATGGTAAGCTCAACATTTTTTGGGTTTTTTAAACCAATTTCTAGAGACCCACTTGTGACCTTCCCTAATTCTTAGCTCAAAAGAGACAGAGATCAACCTTTCCTAGTGGACTTTGTGCTGCGTCAGGATGTACAAGCCCTACATCATGTTTTCTCCTTCTTTATGCTTAAGATGCAAAGCCTGAGATATATTTGATTAAATGTGGATAAGGTATTTACATCTGAGCAAGTTGCCTTTATATTTACATGGTCCCTTTTTATTCCATAGCTAATCAATACCAGGAGTTGAACATAATGTAAGGTTTTACTACAGGATGGCAAGAATCACATTCTGAATTGCAACAACAGAAATGATCAGATTTTCATTGACTATACAGGGAGCCTAGGCAACTAACTCACATGCAGGCAGTTACCTGATACACGAGAAATAAGACAAACCCCATTCCAACACCATTTATTCTGTCCTTGGATACCTTGTATCTAGTCTGTTATAATCTTTTTTAGACTGGGGAGCCCAGACACTTCCTACTACATACATGTTATAGATACAACAGGGACTTACACTGTGGCACCATGACATTTTCTGGTTTTTCAGTAATTGTCAGCAATTCCTAGCATTTCATTTGGCTTTCTGAACAGTACTGAGTATTGATGTGATGTTTTCAGAGGACTTCTGTTATGATTTCAAGACCTCTTTCACGAGTGCTAAAGGAATGTTTGAAAGGCCTAAAGAGATCATTACTGTACACAGAAAGGTGGGATAGCTTTTTCTACATTTTGCTTGAGATTTATCAGCATTTGATTTCGTCTGCCATCACTTTGCTGGCAGTCAGTACTGGGAAGGTTTTCCATAGCTGTTTGCAATCTGTCCTCACCTTAAGTACTTTCAGTAGGTTTGTATCTTCAAGATGTTCCACTGCATTAACAATTTTCCTTTCCAGCTCATTTATGTACATGCTGGACAGCGTAGACCTTCTGGAACACATAATCTTCCTCTTTGGGAAAACTGACCTGTGCTTTTTGTTTTCCATCTTTTACAGGAAATGATCAGATAATTGGTTATTTATCCACCTGAAGACCTTCTCTGCTTTCTCTCTGGAACATAGTTTCTTTGCTGGAAGACTTCCCTAAAATCTGTGGGGAATGGCAAATGGCCTATACCTCCTTAAACAATAGGCTCATGTGTCCTTAAAGGCACAGTAGGAGATGCAAGGCACACCTACTTTTACAAAACTGTTATCTCTTATACACAATATCATTTCCCAGATTTCCTGGTCTTAGGTCCACAAGCCTGACTACATACACTATTTGAAAATTATCACCATGTGTGTCTCTCACCATTCCTCATTAAACCCCCCTGATTTTAAATAAGAAAATGCTGTTAATAGATACAGCTATTTTACAGCTCCATTAGAAGAACACTTGACCAAACAGCCATCTGGCTCTGGTGATACAACAATCCTAATCAAGATTATTTGTTCTTTGTATTTTTGCTTCAAACAGGCTTCTTTATGATTTTCTCTAGCCACCCCATCTTTCCAGGTCCTTCTGAATTCATTTGGACAGTGCCTCTGTGCTGCCTTCACAAACTTTGTCCTTTTGGTTCCTTTTTAGCAGGCTTCCTCATTTGTGTGCAGCTTTCTTTCTGAAAACTGAACACTGCTGTAGTGGATTTTTTGGGTTATTTTTGTCCCTGCAGAGATGTTGACCTTTAGTTCATAATGATCCCTATTATGATAGCAATGTTTTGAACTTGCAGTGCTCAGTACCAAGCCAAATCTTTTCCCTACTGGTTATTCTCTTGGAGTTTCTTATGTATTTTCTGTTCAGTGCTGGAACTTCAATTCCAAAAGGATTTTAGGCTAGTGTCTGTAATTACAGATCCATTTCTAGCATATTTTAGAAGATGCAGGATAAGCCTCCCAAAATTATTTGCAAGTTCTTTTCTGCATATTTTCCATTAAATTTGTTTGTGCTTTCGGTATCCTATTCCAAGGTAGTAAAAGCCACCAGATAGCCCTCACCTCTTTCCAGAATACCGCTCTATTAATGAAAATTTGATGATTAGGTTTTTTTCAGATATCTTTTCTTCCACATTTCACATGCCATGTAGGTGGTTTTATCCTATCTTTTATTTAAGGAACCCTAACACAAACTGATTTCTGCTTTGGAAGGCTGCCCAATGCTCAGAAGAGAGAGAAAAAAAATCTAGGTCTTTTTATTTAAAGATTTACCAAAGGGGGATGGTTTTTTTCAATGCCATGAAAAGGTTTGCTATTTCTTTCAGGATTCATGAATTGGTTCCATAAAATCTGAAAGAAAATTCACTAATCACTCAAGTAGAAGAGTAATATAAAGAAAACAAGCTTATTTCAATATCAATATTACGTATCTTATACTAATTGTACATACTTATATTTACATATCATATATATTTATATATACTGATATATAAACATACATATATAAAATATATGGTATAAATTCATGATATATATATAATCAATACTATATGCTTTTCTAGCTTCATGGAGTTTTCGTTGTGAAATTGATAATAAAGTTCAGCAGGGAACACTAACTCTACAATGCCCATTTTCCATTTCTTAACCCCCTTCTCCCTTAACCACAGGTACAACTGCTGGCTGACAAGTCAAACACAGAGTTCAGGAATCCAACCAAAACTGAATCAAGTGCCTGTAACTTCTGGCTCTGCTATTAATGGAATAGTGTGACTAAAGCCCATTAAGCCAATTGGAAAATACACCCTGAAGAGGAAGTGTATTCCCAGAATGGTACGTATTCCTTATGCACAGAGAAAAACTAAAATGCAGAATGTTTTTCATTTATTGTCTGCTACTGAAAAATGCTAGTGGATCATTAAAATTGCTTTTTTATACTTACTGTCCTTATTCCTACTGATCCTAACACCTACCCTGTATGTTTAGATGTAGTCCACAACAGTGCCTTGTCAGAACAAGTAGCAATTATGCAGCTGTATCAAGAGTATGAAATCATTGCTGCTTAGCATTCACCACACTGACAAAGGAAAATTACAGCGGGCACATACAAAGTCATATATCCTTATGTACACCTCAGTAGTGAGATTGAGTTTAGCTATATTTGTCTTCAAAATTGTATTCAATAAACAGAAAACATCTAATAATTATTTATTTGCAATTGGTATGCGATTGTTCAATTGGAAACTTAAAACAAGCTATTAAGCTTTTCAATTATGATTTAAAATACATTCAGTATTCCTCCTGGCTCCTACTTACCTGAAACATTTCTGGTGTGAAAAATAGCTTGGGAGCAGATCCATTTTTTGTGTTATTTTGTCCTTCGTGTTTCTTAACACTTGGACTTGTAAAGAGGTTTAGAAAAATCTGTGTGAGACCACGTATGGACAATTACTCCACCCCTATCGTGTGATACTGTTTCCCAGCTGTATCCTCCTGAGTCACCCTGAACGCACTGGTAAAAATCAAGGCTCATTAGTGTTTCCCACACTCATGGGCGGAGGGACCATGAATCTCACAGTGCATATACCGCAGTACCCTTCTCTTGCTGCAAACAGGATTTAAAGGAGACTTTAGAGTTCATTTCACCAGTGCAGCAAATGATTTAAATGTTCAATGCCAGCTTCTGGAAATGAGTCTCTATCTATTTGGTTATGGATGAAACTGGCATGATGCCTGTCTAAGATGTTAAAGGCAATTTGGCATAATCTCTAGCTTTTTATTCCTCAAATTTTATGGACTGGCAATTACAGCAACACCAGCCTTTGATTTGAACACTATGTTTATGCTTAGAGCATAACATCGGAAATTAAAATTGATCCCAAAGTTAGTTTCCCCCAGAGACAGTAAATGCAGTACCTCAGTAGATTGTATCCTCTTTCACAAATGTTCATTTTCACAAGACTAAACATGAGGAATTTAAAAACATTTTTCTTAGCTTTTTATAAAGGAAGGGAAAAAAATTGAAAAATTTGAAAATCATCTCTAGTTTTCCAGCAATAGTATTTACTATTTAGGCAGTTCATATCTAGACTTTATACAGGACTAAACATTGTAGCAACCATATTTAGAAATTAAATGTTGCATTTCTTAATAAACTTTTCAAGACCATGCAAGCTTGGACATGTACAAAAACCAAAGGCAAGAACACAAATTTCTTACTGTTATTAGTGTTTAAATGCATAATGGTTTCTAAATAATTTTGTATGTCTACTGAAAATCATTGCAAAGGCATGCACTAAAAAATGTTTTCATTCTCACAAAACTCTAAACTGTCATCAAAGACTGGCTGAAGCTGGAAGGCAGCTCTTGAGGTCACCTAGCCCAGTCCCTCTGCTCAGAGCAGGGCCAGTTGCTCAGGACCAAGTCCAGTCAGGTTGTAAATATCTCCAAGGATTGAGACTCCGCCACTTCTCTGGGCAACCTGTGCCAGTGTTTGAACAGCCACAGGTGTCTCTTCTCATATTCAGGTGGAACTTTCTGGGTTTTAATTTGTGCCCATTGTCTCTTCTGTCAGTGGACAGTACTAAGAAGAGTCCAGCTTTCTCTTCATTCCCTCTCATCAGGAATTTATACACACTGATAAGATACAGAGCTGCCTTGAGTCTCAAGGCTGAGCTGTCCCAGTTCTCTCAGCCTCTCCTCACAGGAAAGATGCTTCAGTCCTGTGACCATATTTGTGGCCCTGCACTGGGCCTGTTCCAGTGAAGTCCATACCTCTCTCATACCTGGGACCCCAAAACTGGACCCAGCCCTCCTGGTGTGACCAAGGCTGAGCAGAGAGGAAGGATCACCTCCCTTGAACTGCTGGAAATGTTCTGCCTAATTCACCCCAGGGTGCTGTCAGCCTTCTTTGCCATGAGGGTGCGTGTAAGAGACTTAAAGATTACAATTTGTTCAAATGCTGTTAAGATCACTGAAGGGCTTTCCCACTGTAGCAAACCATGCAAAGAAGCAGCTGCTCATCTGCGACCACCAAAGCCCACCCCATCCCAAATGTGCCTTCTGGATTCCTGAAATTTGCACTGTGAGTTAATCCACCTGACAGGAACTTGAGATAACATAAAGGTGGTACTATTGTCCAGTCACCTCAGGTCTGTCTGAGGAAAGGTAAATGAGGCTGGGGAGAAGGACGTTTCACAGCAAGGAGTCCATGGGAAGGCCAGCTCAGCAGCTGTGCTGGTAGCTGGCTGTGGCTGGGTCTGGTGGGGGGAGACCATAGACCACTGACTCAAGACAGGAGGCCACTGACTCAAACACAGAGAAAGAACAAGCAGGGAACTAATTAGCATCAGAAGCGAGAGAACATTTAACCAACAGGATGAGAGAACTGTGTAGCCAATGAGCATTGATTCCTTTTTTTCCTAAAATGTATAAATGGTGAGAAGTTTTGGAACACCCACCACTGAGAAGCCCAGAGTGAAGAGGATCAACAGGATACTGCTGGATCCATGGGTGGGGACTATCATTCCACGTGGTCTCTCTCTCTCTCTCTCTCTCTCTCTCTCACTCACTCTCTTTCTCCCCTCCCTCATCCCCCCTCAATTCTTTTCTATTTCTTTATATCTCTCTACCTCACATTTTACCATTAAATAAAATCCATATGATTGACTTTGGCACATGATCTTGTTTGCACCTTAATTCAGTCAGAGGCATCTCCCTAGTAATTGAAATAATTAGATTTTAACAGTGTGTTCCCATCAGCTGTTTGTCTATCGGGACCCCAAGGCTCCTCTCTGCAGAGGTGCTTTCTGGCCAATTGGTCTTGAGTGTGTACTCTTACCTGGGGTTCTTCCTCCCAGGACACAGCGATGCCTCGGGTTTTAGCTTTTATGTTTTTCAGATCCTGTACTGCCTAGTATGTAACTCTGAAACTTCATACAGCCTGTTAGCTACTGTTCTCACATTTTGGTTAGACTTAACAAACCCTCTCTGGGCCTGAACTCAGGGGCACCTTGTTGTCCCAGGCCCTGAAATATGTAAACTGAGCCTCTGGACAGGGGGAGCAAATTTGGGGTAATTACATCATTACTTGAAATTATGATTGGAGAATTCACCCAGATATGCAAATGGACCAAACTTATAAAAGTGTGAAAAACCCATGACCCAGGGTCCATCTTGGGTGGAGCCCCTCGGAGGCTTTTGACTCCCAAGGTGTACCTTTGAAAGCCCTTCCAATAAATACCTGCTTTTACTCTCTTGATCTTGTCTAGCCTCTGTTTTCAGGTAGCCACTTCAAGGCATCAACAGGACTTTGCATTTCTCCTTGTCGAACTTCGCGAGATCCCTCTCAGTGTAATTCTCCACGCTGTCAAGGTCCAAATGAATGACAGCACAACCATCTGGTGTAATGGCTGCTCCTCCCACTTTTGTATCAAGTGGGAAATTACTGAAGGCAAGCTCTGTCCCAGGGACCAGTTCATTAATGCAGATGCTTAAATGATATCGACCCAGGATCAACCACTGCAATACCTCACATATGACTTGCTTCCAATGCAACTTTCTAGGCCTTCATGTGCCTGGAGATGGTTTAAAAGATTAGCTATTCCATCACATTCCCAGGGATTTAGGTGAGGCTGAATAACCTGTAAGTCCCTGTGCCCTTCCTCCTGCCCTACTTGAAGATGTGAGTGACACTTCTCTTCCAGGATGCAAGAATTTCTCCCAGTTGCCATGACTTTTGAAGACAGTTGATAGTGGCGTCTCAGTAACATCTGCCAACTCATTCTACACTTGTGGCTGCATCCCATTTGGACTCAGGTATGACCAGAATTATGAGCATGATCCATCCCCTTATATGTTCCACCATGGATATTTCTTACACTTACTAAAAAGCAGATTTCAAGAAAAGGCCAACTATGCCTACAGAGAAAGTCTGTTTCCCTGGTCTGTGAGCAGCACTTATACAAGGCTGTGGCCTCATGCCAACCTGACATTTTCTTGAAGAATTCCCTCATATAGAAGAGTCTCCTGCTAGCACTGGCTTATGTTAAACCTCAGTTCTCATAACCAGTGAAAGAGACAGAAAAGAACATCTGGCACCATGAAGAAAATATGAGATGACTGAGGGAGAAAAGTTCTCCTGTGTCAGATGAATTTGTGTTTTGGGAAGGTTTTATACAAGCAGCAGCTGCAGATAAATCAGAGCAGGATCCATTTGCACAGTAAGGAGAGTGGTTGCCCTACACCTGGGTCACAGCAGGTTCCCAACACTGATGATTCTCTGCCTCAGCTCACTTAGTGTCCAAGTGGAGAAGTATCCATGGGCCAGAGCATTATAGTCCACTTTATATTTAAAACCATACAAGATTGAACTGTCCCCAGACAGTTTAACAGTCTCCATCTTTTTCATTCAAAATGAGTTAGTTTCTTCTTTGAGGGGTTTAGTGTACTCTGATTCAAATTTCATTGAAACCTAGATTTGTCAGCCACTAGCTCAATATGCTACACTTAGCTTGCTTTTAAACTCACCCTGTATTTTTATTTGATTGTAGTGCTCCTGGGGACAGGCGGTGTTGAGACAAAATGGATTTCAGCTGATTTAATTTTCCATCCTATATATTTTTATAAACTCAGAAATGACCAAGCAAGAGTGCACTACAGTAGAATATAAATCCTCTTCTGAGATAAAAATAGTTCAAACAAAAAAACATCAGGGGAGAAAGAAAATCAAATTCCCTTTAAGTTCTCTCCCATTCTGAATTCTGTATTTCCAAATCAGTAAAACATTGCATTTTTCAAAAGTTATTTCCTGCAGTTTGGAAGACTACCTCAGTATTTCTTTAAAAACAAGGTTATTAAAATTTGAATAGAAGAAATGAAAAATGAACTAACGCCAGATATTCATTTTCTTTTTTTCTGAACTGTCAGTGGAAAAAGCTATGAGTTGTAGTGATGTTACATTTAGCAGAAAATATTTATTTACTAGGATGTCCAATTTAATAAACAGAAGCACACTAATAAATAGATGCACTTATTGTGAAGCACAGATCACTTGGTTACTACAAATTTTGATCTATTTATTTGTTTTAAATCAACAGGTGATATACAGCTTTATGATTCCTGAACAAATACAACCTATGCTACTGCCTTGCCATTTATTCTGAAATTGTGTTCTCCTCCACGGAGGGGGAAAAGTAAATGAGCAAATCTATCTTGTAATTTACTGTACAAGAACAACTCTACCCATGTCATGGCAGAGCCCATGACGGCTGAAGTGTCATAAACAGCTCCACACCAATTTTTCCATATAATCAAACTCAGTTACTCAGTTACTTTGCAACCAAGAGGAGATGAAGTGCCTAGGAATTGTAAGTAACTTGAAAGATTTTAAAGTGTGATCTGAAGGTCTAACATTGACTACACCAAGGACACAGGAAACATAAAGGAATTTTTGCAAAGGAGTTTTCCTTTAGTATGGTTTCAGTCAGCATTATTAAAACCTAAAAGCACTTGAAAAGTATAAATGCTTAGGTTGTAGACTCAGTCAAATAGTTTTTAAACCATTAATAGCATATTATCTATTGTTATTAGTTGTAAACAATGTATATTGGATATACAAACAGAGAAGTTTGAATAATAACCCATGTCCACTACCAAAAGCTCTTTCAGGTTATAGTGACTCCTTGTCCTCAGAAGATAGTTGCTACAAAGCAAATTTCCACTGTGCAGTAAAGCAGCATTTTAAAGGCAAACATAGTATTTCACTGACTGTCCTAGTTTTGGCCAGGACAGAATTAGTTTTCTCACAGTAGCCATGAGAGAGACCAGGGAAGGGTCGGGCAGGGGCTGGGCTGGGGGTTGTGCACGAGATGGAGCTGGGAGCCTCATGGGTGGGCCTAGGTTGTATTCTATACCATCCACGTCACCTCTGTGAAGAAACCTGGGGTATTGTCTGGGGTGGGGGTAAAAGGGTGCCATGGAGGGTCTGGGGCCAGTTTTGCCTTTTGTCTTGGTGGCCATGCAGGGCCTTGGCCAGTAAATATCCTTTTTTTGTATGTAAATCACTCTCTCTTCTGTATACTTTTGTTATTAATATTGTTGGTCTTACTGTTAGTTTTTCTTATCTCATTGCTGCTTTTCAAGTAAATTGTTCTTAATTCAAAATCTCTGTTTTTGTCTCCCTCTTATGGAGAGGAGAGTGAGGGGGAAGGGAGCACTTCGAGTGGGGTTTGTTTTCCAACTGGGTTTTAAAACCAGCACACTGACAAAAAAAAGAAAGCAGTTTAAACCAGAAAGATTTCAACAGCTGTATCATAACGTTACAAAACACCTCAAGCTTCCAGATATCAGCAGGCAAATCCTGTAGCTCAGGAGGAAAAATATGGATACGTACAAAACCTTAGTTTAGACGCTACTAGAACACAGATCGTTTTCTGACACTCAACCAACACTGAACAATTCAGACAAGAAGCTTCAGAAAATCCTCATTTTTTCTAACAAAAAGCATATAGAGACCTCTATTTTAATTTTAAAAGAAATCCTTTCTTTCTCCTCTCATGTCTTTAAATTTACTCTGTAAGTATTTGATAACGTTTAGCCTCATAAAATTGATAATTACTACCTCTAGTAAGGGGGAAAAAGTTTTTCATAGTGCTTAAAGACAAAAGAAGTTGTTACAGTCCACTCAGTCTCTAGTATCCAGAATAATGCAGATCAGATGGACTGTTCAATGGCTTTGTTGAAAGCTCTGTGTTCCAACTCTTGAATTAATATTGAAATTCCCATTTCCACCTTTTCACCACCACTGTATGACATGTGTGGAGTGGGCATGGGTGAAACCACAAGTCAACACAGAGTCATAGAACCATAGAATAGCTTGGGTCAAGAGACCTTTAAGATCATCTAGTTCCAACCCTTCTGTCATGGACTGGGAACCTTCCACTAGACCAGGTTGCTCAGAGCTCCACGCAACCTGGCCTTGAACATTTCCAGGGATGGGGCATCCTCAGCTTATCCAGGCAAACTGTTCCAGTTGCTTGGATCATAAATATCCATAGATATGGATATCCATAGATATCCAGTGTCTCACCACCTTCACCGTAAAGAGTTTCTTCATAATATCTAATCTAAACCTACTCTCTTTAAGTCTGAAGCCATTATCCCTTGGCCCGTCACTGCATGCTCTTGCAAATAGTCTCTCTCCATCTTTCCTGTAGGTTCCCTTCAGGCACTGCAAGGTCACAATTAAGTCACCCTGAAGCCTTCTATTTTCCAGGCTGAACAATCCCAAGTCTCTCAGCCTTTCCTCTGTGCTAAGGGTGGTGATTAGAGGGGTGGTCTATCCCTCTATCCATCTTGGTGGCCTCTGGACTTGCTTCAACAGGTGCCCATCCTTCCTGTGCTGGGACCCCAGAGCTGGATGCAGCACTGCAGGTGGGGTCTCACCAGAGTGGGGCAGAGGGGCAGAATCCCCTCCCTCACCTGCTGCCCGCGCTGCCTCGGATGCAGTCCAGGACAGGTTTGGCTTTCTCGGCTGTGAGTGCCCACGGCAGCTCATGTCCAGCCTCTCACCCACCAGTTACCCCAAATCCTTCTCAGCAGGGATGCTCTCGATCTGTTCATCCCCAGCCTGGATTGATACCAGGGGTTGCCCCGACCCAGGTACAGCACCTCACACTTGTTAAACCACATGAGATTCCCATGGGCCTACTGGAGGTAGACTAGACCTCCTAGTCTTACATCTAATAAGAACATCTTTCAACAGTGCCAGAGAAGGAATTCAGTTCTAACAGTAGATTTTAGCAACTACAAGTGACAATAATTTACTTTTTAAGCTAATGTAGGAAGAAAGAATATGAAAATGAAATGCTGAAAAGGAGACAGTTAAATAAAACTCAAAAAATTAAACACGTCTTAAGTTTCTATAACAGCACCAGACACAGGTTGGGAAATTGTTGTGAGCAGTGCCCATCTTCCCAGGCATTCAGGCTGAATTCTTCTGGGTGGCTGCCCTGCCACATCTTGAGAGGGAGAAGGCCATGGCTCTGGGAAATGGGCAAGAGTGTCTCCTGCCGTGACCGATGAAAACTGTCATTCTTAATCCAATGAACAGCTGAACCCAACTAAAACAAAACAATTTTCAGGTAAAATATAAAGAGAATACGAATAATTTGAGTGGCATTGCTGTCTGGACAAATTAGTTTCACTGATTCAATTGCCCTGTTTGTAAACTGGGGATAATACTTCTATTGCAGTCTCAGAAAGAAGCTGAGAAGATTAACTCATATTATCTGGAACATGAGAAGCACTATAAAAGCACTAAGTAGCAATTATAAACTTTTATTATGGGTTAACTTTGGCCAAAAAGATGAAATAAAACTCTATTAGGCTTTAAATTTATAAAGATGAAAATGAGAAATGTGTAACTCATTGGGTCCCTGATAAACATTCCAGGCAATCTAACATTCATTGCACTCCCAGCATCAAACAGTCCCTCGACAATTACTGTGTACCAGCACAGGAGCTTGATAAATTGATTTTACTTTGCTCATTGATTTGCCCACGTCATAGAAACAATATCATTACAGAATCTGCACACTTGATAGTTCCCAGGAATTTATTTTGTTAATGTTTCAAGAAAAGATTTCATTAGAAACACAATACTGACAGACTTTTCTTCATGGAAAAAAAATTGCCTCATCACAGAAACAAACAACATTAAAATTAATTTCTGGTACTCTTCCCTTTTCCCTCCTCTCAAGTCTCGGTGAACATCCATGTCTCTGGTTATATATTAATTTCTGGTACATCCTTTTTCTTTACGTAGGAATGTTTCAATAGCAGATTATATATAGGAGATCTGAGTTATGTAATAAATACTCCTCAGATATAATTCTTCTCCCTTTAGCCACACAGCTCCCTGTGCCATACTCACTTAGGAAAGCCTGAGTAAAATGGTCCCATAGTAAGAAGAAATGTGTTACTCACACTGTACTTTTTTTCCCCCTTGGCTAAATATTTACATTTCCAGGTCAAAAGAGAAAGAAGTCTTTTGAACAGAACCAAATCAGTTCTAGAGCATCTTTGATTTCATGCCGTGTCTTGGAATGTTAATATTTCATCATCAGACTAATATCTATGCGTGCTGCATTTATATGGCAAACTTAAAACAAAAAGCCATGCTAAATGTCAGAGTCCCTGCTATAACCATGCCACTTAGGTACTTAAAAATTAATGTTTAATTCTCCTTCTAAAAGCTCAAGTCTCATTCTTCCCTCTGATAAACTGATAAAGAGAAATCTCTTAAAAATGTTCTGGTCTGACCTCAATTCTGAACTTCAGAGGCATAAAACGACAGACAAGTCTTTCTACATGTATTAGTCAGTTCTCTCAGCAGGCTATCAGAAACCAAGATCAGAGATTGCCAATACTTAAAAAGTCAAATTCTGCCTGCAGATGTGCATGTTGAACTCCCACTGAAATCAGCAGGGTGAGTTCATACAAGAAAAAATTTGGCTCTAAATGAAATGTGTTGATCTAATAATAGCATCTTCTACCAAAATGGGTTGGAGGTAGAAAAGATTTCCACCTTTACTGGTCACCTTTTTTTCTTCTCTAGAGCTCAAGAATTTTCCTGAACTCATTGTCAGGGAAAAGTTATCAGTATTCTTTAGCCCCAAACTCCTTAATCAAAGGGAAAATAGTTAATATGCTCTATTAATAATTGTGTTAACACAGTTAACACAAATATGATAGAAATTGGGTTAAATTGGTGCAGCTCTTTTCCAGGTGCTTGTTCTTTTGAAAAAGGGTCTACAAGAAGCTGCTTCTCACAGTAGTTGTTGAGATTCCTCAGGAAGTTAATTAAAGAATACTCCTTTTTGTTTCTTCTTTGTTAGCAGAGCAATGCTATTTTTTCTGTATCACAAATATGCTACTGTTTACCAATAAGAAGTATGGTGAAGAGCAGTCTCATTTTAAAAGACCAAGATTTTACTTCTCTGCCTGTTCATCATCATTCTTACTATCCCTATGTAAAAAAAGATTTTGTGTCCTTCCTTAAAATAGGTAGCTTGATATAGACAAAACCCCTATGTAATCTGGTGTCTGTAAAAAACTGTAGACAGAGCGGTAGCATCTAAACTTGATGAGATAAATGTATGACTTACTGCAAAAGAAGTCAGCAGAAGGAATGATTGTTTGTTCAGGTATTTAAATTGGACTTAGATATAGGCTACTGCCATAGTTGTTACCATAACCAACTCTCCATTCTTATCTGACTGATTACATAGAAACAACATAAGGCAGATTATACTTTTAAATTAAATTTGTATCATTAAATACGTGATTATTACATACTAAATAACCACTTGTGAATATATTTCTTTTTGTGTGAGAAAATAAATTGATTCATAAACTGCTAAAATGAGATTGGGTGACTACAGGACACAATTGAGTAACTTTCATCTCCTACAAGCTAAGAAGCATGACAGAGCTAAAATCAGCTGGTACAACTACATGACAAAACAGTTCATGGTTTTTAACTCAATTTCATATTTAAGAAAAACCTTAGCAAATTAAACTTGCCCTCAACAGTGACAACCAAACAACTCTACCAAATTCTCTCTTGTATAAAAATGCATTTAAAAAAAGGTAAAAACAACATACCAGGCTGTCACCAATTTGGTAATGTGCTTAGTTGAAGTATCTTTGATGTATAACAACGTCTTGAAAGTTGACCCATTAACAAATTGAACAAACTTTAATTATTTTTTTCATTATAGCAAACTCCACAAAGTTTTAAATTCATAGGAATATTATATATCACAAGGACATCTGTAGGATGTCAAAGTGTAGCAGTGAATTTCAGTATGGTTTTGGTTTATTTAAAAATAGTTTACTATGGTCTTATGTACTCTCATGTTGTTTTAGTTTATATTAGTAATAAAACAGTTGAAGAGTTGATGTGTGTTTTGTAAATTCTGGTTTTATTGACCATATTTATATTTAAAACATAAAGGTCCTCTAGTATGTCATTAGATCATCTCCTCCTTTTATAGCATCTTACTTAGAACAATTTCTAAACTACAAATATTTTACAAATACAAAATCTGTTTAGAAAGATCACATCTAATTTTCTTAGGAACTAATTTTTGGGTTTTGGAAAACCAAAAAATTCATTAATAGGAAATGGTTGTTCTGTGTATAATGGTTTTAAAAGTCCCAGGGTCCAGCACAGAACTTTATTAGGAGACTTACTAAAGGAAATAGAACATCTTAACCCAGATTGATTACAGCCCTTGGTGGTAACAGCTGGCTTCAAATTAAACTGAAAAAATGTATATGCATTTTGAAGTAGTTTAAGAACATATGATAAATAACTATTGTATGATTCTTTCACAGAATGACATATGTATGAAATGGTAAGCTTGAGAGCCATTTGTAACAGTAATTACCTTAGCTATAGTATGAAGAAAATATTAACACTTCCATCTACACTGCAGGCAAGTAGTTTCCTGTTCAGCTACGAACCAATGGATGCTGTTACCTTCTAATTGCACAAACAAGTTGAAAACCCCTAATCAAATCATAGTTCATCATCTAAAATTCTGCATATAAAATACTTTAGCATTTTTGTGGTTTCTAAAGCTAAGAATAATGAGTGTAACTATAGTAGAAAGTCTATCAGTAAAGAAGGAGAATGAAAAAATATCTCAGAAACTGCTACATGTGTAATGTCATTTCACTTTGCAGACTGGACAGCATGAGCTCTGTTAACTTAATTTGGTGCATAGCATAATTTTATGTTAGCAAAAAATTAACAATAGAATAGGCATCACATTGCAATCTGACCTCTATTTGGTTTAACAAGGATCTGGCACTGCTATTGATATCTAGCTGATTGGAAATTCTGGTTATTCAATACATCTTCCAGGTAATTATTTCTTGCATAGATTCTATTGATCTATTTAAAACTGATCTCCAGTACCCATCTCCATTGCTAGGAGGGGATGAATGGGGACTATTGGCTTGCTTCTAGGTGCCATTCATTTATTTCCCTGTATGTGACCCCTAATAGCTCCATATAAAAATAATTCTTTCTTTTGGGAAGGATGGAAAATTATCAATTACCCAAGCATTTCAAATAATTTTGGGATAAGGACACAAACTAGAAATTCAACAACTCACTTTGCTGTCAGAATCTCCATAGTAGGCAGCTATCAGCACAGTTCCCTCATAACAGCACTGTAAGAGTTTACTTTGCTGAAATACCTCTTTTCAGCACAGCAGTAGCTGAACAGTACCAAAATGAACTACAGAAGAATATATAAGGCTTTTGAAAATTATTATTATTATCATTATTATTCTTTGGATGAACTACCTACCCTCGTTCAGTGTCCTGAAATTGAGGTTGCTGATTTAGTATTAAAATGCTTGTAATAATATAGAATTTTAACCTTTGCAAATGTATTTATTTTCTTTCTATGGCTGGATATGAACACAACTGAAATTCAGCTAATTATTTTAATGGGTTGTCTTACTTTTGTCTCATTTTGAGGAAAGATGACTAGGGACAAAAGGATTGTCCCTAGTCTCTGCGCACAGAAAGTAATTTTGGAGTAGATGATGAGCAGATCAGTGATCGATTCATTTCTGGTTTATGAATAACTGCAAACTCTATTTGGTTTACAAATAAATAAATTTCAGGCTGACACTTTCCAGTGAACATTTGTCAGTGACATATAGTTGGCTACAACTGTCAATTAAGCTGAAGAGTCTGAAAAAAACAGCATAAATTCAACGAGAAATGGTACTAAAATTGTAAATAGGCTTTGACAAAAGCATTTAAAAGGATACTTGCAGCCTTTGTGAATATCCTTGTTACATTAAGTACAGAAAGTCCATAATCTACACACAAAGTTCATGTAACTGCTTTACTCATAACTGTAGAAGTGAATCTGCAAGAACAACCAGCAGTTCTTAAGAAGCAAGACTAAGACTTTCATGGAAATTCCTTACAGAAAAATACAAGACTTATGTCACTAAATTCTGTTCTGCTTTTCACAGTTATCAATCATTATACTGAGTCAAGGTGCCCTCTTTTTGTGACAATGAAGGAGAACTAATTATCTTATAGCAGACTGGAGTTAATTGAAAAAAAGTCTACACGATTCTACAAGAATAGCCTTTTATTTGGAAGGTGTTCTAGAGGTATGCATTTCTATTTTGAATTAAAGTAACCACAGACACTACTGCCCCCTCTTCATTATTTTTGTTGTTGGGTTTTTTGTTTGTTTCGAGTTTGGTTTTGTTTGTTTGTTTTGTTTTGTTTCATTTTGTTTTGTTTTATGGTGGCTGCAAAAAAAAAAAATTAGAATGTAGTTCTATACCTCATGGAGTCTAGAGGCTCTGCTGATCCTTACAGTGCTGTGCATGACAGAAAACTGAAGCAGTTATATGCTGCTAGTGGTACGTTAAAATACCACTGGCAGAAAAAGTGCTTTTCATTGTGCTCTCCTGAGTGTGTTGGGAGTAGCTGAACTACCTTTAGCTAAAGCTAAACCGCACCATTAAAACTGGCTTCTCAGTCACAAAACTCCGTCCACAACATCTCAAAAAAAGTGGCTTTTAATTTAAGAGACCTAATTTTCCAGAGTGTAAAAATATAAAATATCTCAAACAACTTCCTATGAGTACTAATTTCTATCAATATTTCTCAGCAGATGTCCACAGAGAGACAACAAAACAGTGAGAAGGTATCAGCATAATATGCAATGATTGTTGCATGCTGCTAGCTAACCATTATCAAGGCTTTGGATGGTATGGAGCAAAGGAGAATCTTTGGGGAAGAAAGAGAGACAAATTGGTTCTACCATCAGTTCCTGGAATGGGTCTTTGAATGTGATACCAAATGGATGAGGAAGGCATGACTGCACATCAACTGCATAGCAGCGAAAGCTTAATATAAAATCTGAGTGGTGGGCTCCTGAGACCCTAAGTGCTCCAGGCACGCTGATGAAAAGAACATTTTGTTGGTGATTGCAAGGAGAAAGCATCATTTAATTTGCTGCAGAGAGGAGTAGAAATCATAGGCCATGTCTAAGATATGATCTGAGCTACAATCAAACTGATCAGTCAATGGCTATTAGGGGACAAATAATAGATTCATCTGGGCTTGAACTGAATTTAAGACAGTTAAATGATGGTTTGGATTTTACTGGACAGAAAGACATGCTTGGAAGGGAGACAGAAAGAATGTGTGTTATTAAGAAAGTAAGTTACATTTCAGTCTAGGGATACGATCATCCATATGAGAGAAGAAAAAAGCGAGAATAACAGATGGCAGCAGAGAAGTCTGAAGAATACTCTGGTTATAGATTGCATCTGGTCTAGGCGGTATCCTTTGGGTGAAACTATCTCTTGTCCTTAAAATCAGAGATGAACACCAATTTGTACATTAATACAGATGAAACATCTGTAGTAGTAGTAGTAGTAGTAGTGGTAATAATAATAATAATAATAATAATAATAATAATAATAATAATAATAATAATAATAATAATAATAATAATAATAATAATAATAATAATAATAATAATAATAATAATAATAATAATAATAATAATAATAATAATAATAATAATAATAATAATAATAATAATAATAATAATAATAACCTCAATACCGACCAAGGATCATGACCTTAGCAGCTCCAGCAACTGTAACTAAAGAGAAAAGTGACAAATGGCACTAGGTTAAACACATTCTCCAGGAAGTTATTCATCAGGTTAGGTTGGGGAAAGCTATTGTGATGCAAATTAAGAGAAGGATTTGCAAGAAATGCAATCACATATGACCAATGTTTTGAAGATCTGCTCAGAAGGTGCTTGGGTTTCTTAGATGTATAGAGAGAAATTAGGTACTTTGCCTCATACTGTAATATCAGTCATTGTGATACTCATCACAAAAACCAGACAAGGATTAGACATATATAATGTATTAGTTGGATAACGTTTCACTCATAATATAATTTATAAAGAAAAAGCCTTATTGTTTACTATCAACTTTTAACTGAAGGCTACATAACTTCAACAAATTCAGCTTTTAACTGAAACATTTGCAAAGGAAAATATTTAACCCTTATGTGAATCCATTATTAACTCATTAATTATGTTATCTAGAATGTATTTATTTATTTTTTAAACCATCACAGGACTCAGAACTATAATTATGAAGTCAACACTCCTGCTCACAGCTTTAGAATTAAGCAATTTGCTTTTTTTTCCAGTAATATCAGAGACTCTGGGTTTCTGTTCAGGATATCTTCTTCAAAATTTAAAAAAAAACCCCAAAACTAATCATGGTTGTAATAGCACTTTCTAAGAATTTATAAATAGATTTCTTCTGTTCTTTTATGAATTTAAATGAAGATAAACAAGTTTTGCAGCTAGCTGTTCATCAGCTACTAACTATTTAATTTGTTCTTGTACAGTATCTGCACAGGACACTCATTAAACTTTCTGTGTGATTAAAACTCGAAGACTTTCATTTTAATAAACTACATTTGATTTCTAGAGGCATTTTTTTCTTGCCATTAGTCATTCTGTTTCCTCTTTCTTAGATCCTAATGTTCAACTAGAGAAAATAACAGTTAGCTCAGGTCTCTTTCAAAATGACTGATGATTCCCATTTATGTGACTGGAACAGAGGCACTTTGTTCTTATCAAAATGGCAACTGCCTCTATTGTGCTCTAGCTGAAGGAATCCTGTATTATTTATCAAGTCTGTCCATGGCAGTCATGCTGCAAGAGGACAAGTCTGCCCAAGTTTCTCAATAAGCAATGATTTTATGAAACCACACTTAGAAGAAGATAAGCATTAAGTTATAGAAAATAATGACAATTTTTCCAGGGTTGCTGCTTTTTTTAAACTATCTTTAGTTATGAAGCCTATTTATCAAAAAAGACAGATAGCAAATACCACCATCATGAAAAACCATATATTTTAAATTATTTAAATTCTACTCTACATTTATAGAGACAATTATGTATTCATCATACTTAAGAAAATATAATAAAGAAAAAATTAATTTTATAGACTTTTATCATATATTCTCCTATCTATTTTATTTTGTTTTCTGCCAGTTTTGCCTCTCCTGAGTTAGCAGTGAGTGTGCTCAGGACTTTTACACATTCCTGTAGTGCTTTTACCCATATCAGCAACATACATTCTCAGTGAGGATCCCATTGCATGAAAATTCTTTCATAATTCTGAAATTATAAAATTCTTTATATGTACTTTTTAATACAAATCACTAGGATACAAAGACATAAAATTCTCACTCTAAAAGGTAATTACTGATATGGGGATTCATACAATGAACAATTTTATACTCAGAAATACTGATATATGACACATACCTTGACTTTTTCCAAGTGATCCTGCAGAGAGTCAATTAGCAGGTCCCCCACTGGCTGCCAGGATCCCTTGAATGCCTCAGCCTGGCGTAGCTTCAGGTCCAGTTCATCCATTGCCTCTTGAAAGCCCTGCAGTCTTTCAAGAGCATCGTCGATCTTCTTTTGCCAATCAGCAGACTGAAGATTCAGCTTATCCCACTCAGTTCTGACCTCATCTGCTTGCCTTTGCAGAAGTTTAGGGACATTGTGGGCTCTTTCCTCAGGTGACAGATCTAAATGTGAAAGTGAAGAGGCTTTTAAGACATAGTCTATCTTAGAACTAAAACAGTTGCCATCTGGGTAAGTTCAAATCTTGGTAAGAAATTCTTCATAACCAAAGGCACGTGTGAAATTTGTTTTATCAGTGTATTCTCATTTGAGAATCTCATAAAAAACTTAAATCTTGCCATCATAAAAATCAGCAAAATATGCATTTAAGTACATAAAGGCATTTTGAAACATGCAAGTTTATCAGCTGATTCAGCACAATATTTCTGTACATAGATAAATATTAATCACTGTGAAGCTTTTGCTGCAATTAGGTAGATTTGGGATCTCCTGTAGTACTGAAACTACAAGGTGAATTTTAGCTTAAATTGCAGCTTTGAGACCTCAAATGAGGCTATAATTATAGACAGGTCCTGAAGGTTTAAAGGCAGTTTCAAAATCTGCTTATAAATATGCATGTCTATTTAGGAGCACAGTGTTCAGAAGGATTGCTAAGGCTTGCTTTCATCTATATTTTTAGCTTAGTTTCTGAATACTGGCATTCAGCTTGGAGTGTAAAAGGAGTGCTTTCAGAGCGGCTGGCAGGATTTATTTAATCATTGGTGATCATCACTGATCTTTCCAGCAATGTGTTATTACCCTGTTCTTGCTTCAGTTACCTCTGGGCTCTGGGCAGACCTTCTCCACTGCCTCTGCAGGCTGCTCAGCCAGGAAGATTCGCACAGCCTCAAGGGCACTCCTGATCACAGGTTCTTTTGTTTTCAGCTCCCTCTTGAAGGTCTAAGGAACAAAATTATTGTAAGTGGATCTATAAGGAAATACCAAGTCAGAAGTCCAGTGTCAGAACAAAATTTCCAGCAATAGCCTCCGCATGTGTATGACAAGAAGCAACAAAACACACACACACAAATTTAAAAGAATCAGCTTTTGCTTAACCTGAAATCACATTGTATTCAAAAGAGCAAATGTGCTGCCAGCATACTGCTTTTTTTCTTCAGCAACAGCACCTTTTACTACCTCTCCTCTACACCCTGCTTTTAAGTGACCATGAGTAAGTTTCTCAATATTAGTATTAGAAGCTTGCTAGGTTACTGAAAGTATATATATCTCAGTATTTATTTATTAATTTGTCTATTTTTGTTAATTAGAATGTAAGATTCTATCAATCTGATTCCAAATGCATGCCACACAAAAATGCAGATGAAACCCAGCTTGTGGGTTGCATGTTGCATTGGGTCTTCCGCATGTTGCAGTGAATTTATCTAAATGGTCCTTACCACTCTTTTATTTCAATGTTTTCTTCTGTATTTATAAAACATTGTTGAATGCATACTGTTTCAAGCAGCATAGAGGTAAAACATGCAGGTAATTTAATAGTACAATGTAACACAAAACAATACTGCAAAAAGGAGAGACATATGCCATGGGTAGAAAACAGATATTTTACTGCAGGGATTAGAAAATTCTCTTTACAACACCAGCATTATATAAGTTTCTAACATAATTCATTCACCAACTCAGTTAAATTAATTATTAAACAAAATTTGTATTTCTATATGAACTAATGAAGGATTATAAATTCAATATTAAAAAGTTCATTACACTCTGAATTATATTTGATATGTGACTTTCTGTACAGGAAATACCTACCAGAACTAATAATGGGAACATTTACAGTTTATAATATGAGCACTCATGGGTAAAAAGTTCTTAACACATTTCAGGTAAGTAAAGTTAAGGAAATAACTACATTATTCTACTATAGATATTTAAATACACTTTTTATTAAATGGTCAAGGACTGACCATAAGATTTGTAGCTGTGCTTGGGAAAACCCTTTAGTGAAGTCTGCTTTGCTGAAGGAAATAACAAAGCAAAAAATCTTCATTTTGTGTCAAGGACAGTAACGAGACTGGAATCTTTTCACAGAGTACATCTGCTATCATAAGGGAATTTGTCATTTGATTAATACCCGAGATAAATGTTTTAAACAATCATGTTGACCTTTAAAATACAGTATCAATTTTCACCAATAATGAAGTATACTGTATATTAACAAATAAAATACCACTGGACATTGTTTTGCATAAAAACTGAGTGGAGTTACTACAGAGTTGAATGAAAAATGTCTAACTTAGACATTTTTAGGTTTCTAATTCTTATCATTCATACTTGACTCTTGCATAAAGTGTGATGAAAAGAGGAAATACAATACGCCTTTTTCATGCCTCCAAATTAGGAAAATCTATTCCTTTAACTAGCCTTTGTGTTCATCTCACATCATTCTGTCCCACTAGGATGGTGTGGCAGGTCTGCAGGTCAAGTAAGCCAGCAGGAAGCATAACTTAAAATCCAGCACAGTAATTTCCATGGACTTTGTGCTTTGCTCTCTGCTGATAGTGTTCAAAGTAACATCAACAGTCAAACTCACTTAAACCAGTGGTTTTTAAAAATTAAATGGTATAACAGCTTAAAGATATAATATGCTTTAGAAATGTCTCCAAAGATGTATTATTTCTCAGAAATGTCTGTGCCCCAAAGCGGTCAAAAAGGAAGCACTTGCACAAAGGTCTGTTCTGCAAACACACACCAACTGCAGGAAGGAGTCACAGATATTCCAGGGGACCACAGAAATACACTGATGTACAGTTAAAAGCCAGAAACACCTCTGAACTATGCATTTGGGAGTGAGTAGTCCTGCTGTAAGGAGTGCTGCTGCTGTAGACAGGTCACCCCTGGCTATGTACATGTGCACACCAGGAGAAGGTCTAAAAATTTCTTCTTTCAGCTTGTACTGTTTCTGCAGAAAACTACAGCAATCAAATACACCAAGTGGCATTATCTTTCTGGAAGAGGTTTAGAGCCACATTCCTCCTGTACCTCTTGTGCAACAGATGGAGAACATATGGGCACTGCATCCCATAAAGCCTGTGGGCAGGAATCATTGTATCTTCCTCAAAACAACAGAGAAATGCTAACAGGAACTTCTGACTTTGCATATTTTGTATTTTGTCACAAACAGAAAAAGTGTCTTTCTTTATAAATAAAGGAAAACTGAGCCAATGTGTTAAACTTTTTTCCCCTCAACTTTTCCCCTCTGAATGTTGGAGCTGGTGGAGGCAATTATAGTCTGTAAATCCTGAGTTGTAGAATAGTACACAGTATGGTGCTGAGACCTATTTACAGTTCTCATCTCCTTCCCTAGTTTTGATCTGCAGATTTCTACCAAGTTAAAATATGTTTCAATTAAAGAAATTTGAAAAGGAGAGGATGAAAAAAACATGAGGCTGAAGCAGTAGCACAGAACAGCATTAAAAGTAATGAATTTTCATTTCATACTAACCCATTCCAAAAGAAAGTTCTTACTGTATGAAGATAAATCTGTTTTTCTAAATTAAAGTTTTGTTGTGAGATATGTACACACTACCAGTAAAAATCATAAGCAGCAATAAAAGAAATCTTCTCTTCTTTTGGAGGAAAAAATAAATTTATCCATCTAGAGCCCTGACAAATACATCTTTATAATAACTAGACCATCACTGAAAGCAGAATTAGCCTAAATTAATTTCTAATGTACAGCTAATGATTGCAGGCTAATTTCATTGAATTCCTTAACTTCTTCCACACTTCGTGGTGACTGTAGAGGAAATTGAATACGCATAATGTATGACCTGACAAAAAAGTAAGTAAACTACTTTATTTAAGCATGTCTATTTGTCATCAACACTACAGCAGTAATGGCATTCTATCCACCATTTTAATAATGCATATATTGATCAGCTTATCTCAGACCTCCACTACCACCTCATGAGTGTCCTTAAATCTCTTTAAATGAAGAAACAAGGACTGTTTAAATTGAAAAATGAAAATATAATGAGAAAAGAGTAGCATTAGTAAAACTAACATTAATCTCTGTTATTTAAAAACTAGGAATTTTTGCTTTCAATGTATTATAAAGAGAAAGAGTACAATTAGGTTAATTCAACATGTTTGCCAAACGGAATTCTTTAAAAAAAATTGAGTTTGTCCTAATTGTTAAAAGTAGATATCAGTTGTGCCCCCATAATTGATTAGTGCGTTGAAGCAGGAACTGTGCTCCTCCTTAGGCAGTGATGCTACAGATTTCATGTGAAAGGGTTTCCACGGAATTGTTAATAAGCACCTTCTATGTTCATAAATGCTATTTATGCTGTTAATAAAATCACTACACAGCAAATGAGGCAACCCTTAAAAGAATGAAAAACATAGCAGGCTATCTGCATGATGCCTAAGTTACTTCAATTAGATTAACAGTAATATGCACACAGCTGTTAATTCAATTTCACTAAAACAATATTATACTTAGTAAAACAAAGAAAAATAGAAGATAATTAAATAATGTTTTGAAGAACAGGAGTATTTTTTATCATTGACTAACACCACTACCACTCCTCCCCACACGTTCTAAGACTTTGGAATAGACACAATTTCTTCAGATGCCAAAAACTGACAAAATGACCTACTATATATATATAAGTTCAAACAAATTGCAGTTATGTGGGTGTATTTGGGATACATTCCAAATTGTCTTGTCTGAAAAGCACCTCACATTTATAAAACAACAATGATTTTGACTGCATGCATACCCCTGTTCTCGGTTGAGTTCAAGCTCTCCTCTGGCATAGATTCAAGCATTTGAAATTTTCATCTGAATCCTACTCTTAAAATTTTTAAAGCCAATCTTGGCAACTAGGAGCACTCAAGTGGTAAGAACTGACTTCTTTTCATCTCTTTTATGAATCTCTGTGGTATTCCAGATGGTCTTCTAAATGATAGAAGGGTTAAATATGTTTACTCTTCTTCAAATTTTATCTTAAGGGGAAAAAGTAAAATCGGCTTGCAACACTTTAGAAAAAGGATTCAGGCGTAAAATAATGTTGGCATTCAACATGCTATTTCTCAATTGAATCAGTCAAACTGCATATAAATAGTGTTCCCCTGATGAGGTTTATTCACTTCTCCAGTGAAGAACTTACCTGGGTTCAGTTCTGGCATTATCTGACAAAGACAGTCCTTCACAGAAGGGAAAATATTGTATGTACGAAGAAAGACCAAAACTGGAAGCTTTAGTCATTTAAAAGATTGGTCAGATCTGGAAGATGCTTCTCTTATTTCCTGAGGACTAATTTCCAGAAGTCAAATTCAGGAGAACAAAATGAACAGTCAGTAGGTTCTTTTTCTTAAGATCAACATACACCTGCTGTTTAGTGTCACATCCAACACCCTGAGAGATAAACTCTGCTCTTAAGCAAAGGCCCAAACCTCTTGAAAACAGCTTTCCAGTACTGGGCTCCAGTTTTAAGCTAGATAATTTTACACTTGTGAAAACATTGGAAAACATTTTTCTTACGTTCAGAAATGAGCTGAGCTGTTCACTGAGATACAGCCTTTGTATACCTGCTTCTCTAAAAGAAACTTTTAGAGCAACAAAGTCCATAATGTCCAGGGGGAAAAAAACTCCAACCAACCAACCAACCAACCAACCAACCAACCAACACCAAGTAGAAAATCTCCACGTTGCAAACATAGATTTTGTCAACGGCAACCTGAAGTTGACTTCCATGTTGACTTTTTTCCCCTCCTCTGTCAGAGATATTTGAAGATCAGACAGGGCAAATTAATTTCAAGTATTCTGTTTTGTTCTTTTTTCCACAGGGAATCAGCATACCTACAACTAGAAAGACCTCACACTTCTGAAGTGCTACAGAATGGGGAAAGGAAAAAGACATATTTCTAAAAGGAACTAAAACATTCTAGCTTTGATACCAGACAGGATGACCAAAGCTCTGTGTTATGTATCTGCAAATGGCACAGAAGTTAAAAAAGAGAAGTAACATCTATTTTATGAAGTCATTTTGCCCCTACTCACAGTATCGTACTTTTATGCAATAATTCTCATCCCTAAAAGTTCTAAATACTTCATTTGATTGGTGAGTGACAGAGAGATCACTTAGTTCATCACTGAAGACTTGCCACATTTATCATGAAACTCCTCCCACCTTTCTGGGAAGCTCTTAAACTGCTTATGGAGCGATATACAGCACTAAAAATATTATGAGAAGTAATTTCTGTAGATAAAAAAAAATTTATTCTGTCTAGGAGAAAAATAATGTTTTCAAAGACTCAAATGTTATTTAGATGGAAAAAGTTTTGTTGCAGCAATTCTATAAAAATCCCTCTCTAACTCTTGTTTTGGCTCAAGAGTTGTCTTTGGAGAAAGAGTTTGAGTTAATGTCATGCTGAGTTAAAGCAACATCCATATTGCTTCTTTCATCCTGATATTCTGGATGGGCTTTAAAACTACTTTATGGAAGTTGCTACTTTATGTCTAGAACAGACCTCAGGCCTCTCTTAACTTTCATGGTTATATATTATACGTGTCTTAACTTTCTTAGGGGAAAGGTGAAAAAAGGAATGGTGCTGCTCCATAAAGTCATGAATGTTTTCACCTTACTCTCTCTGTGATAGCGCTTTAAGTCCCACATAAAATTTTGTGAGAAAGACATATCCTCACCTCTCCAGACGGAAGATCTAGGAAATGTGACAAAGATGCCCCTTGCAGAAAAGCATTATATTATCTTAGAAAAATTTGGCACTGAGAGAGAGATGGTTTTTGTTCCTCTTTCTCTTTTGCTTTCTCAATCATTTGGTGAAGATAGGTCCTTGAAAAACCATATTGACACTACTTCCCATCAGTTTGTTGCAGTAGATGAATGCCTGTGCACCTATTGGAAAAATCCATGCCTGGCTGAATATGGTACTTCCTGATTTTTCACAAACTCAGGGTTCCAAACAACTTAAAGCAGCAAGATATGTCATGTTCACTTTCCAAATCTGATCTCACTATCTGTTCTCAAATGTGTCCTTCCCCATGAGGAAGGGCAATATATTAGAGCAATATTCATACACAGCTACTTGATGAATGGAAAAAACCACTGATCCTATTTTGTTTTATAGCACCACTTCATTTCACATTTCTCCATTAAGGAATGAAATCAGAGATTCAGAACAATACCTTTTGTGGCAAGTTTCACAAAGGAAGCTACATATTTGCAGCACAATGCTTTGAGAGGATGATCACTGGATTTGGAATATTCTCTTATGGAATCAAGCTGTCAGATTGATAATTTAAATTCTTCAATAAAAATTACATTTGTTTGAAATAACTTTTTAGATAGCACACTGGAGCATAATCAGACACCAAACAGGAAGCAAAAACCTCCCATAATGCCATTATTTTAATTAAAGACACATGTGGATGAAGGAGAGAAGAGCTTGAATGTATATTGTACAATAGAGGTACTAGAACTGTGATTTCACATTCAGACCTGAATAGACCTCAATGGCACATGAAGTTAAAGACTTAGGTGAAAGCAGACATTGGGTTAGCATCGGACTGGTGTGAATTGACTGAACACAGGATACATACTTTGAGCATACCCTCACCACAAAAGAAATCAGTGTGAATCTTTGGATGAAGAATTACTCATAAGTATTATTCTGGGGGTTGTTCATTTGGTGGGCTTAAAAAAAACCCCATTTCTTGTACAAGTGTTCAATTTAGGTCCCCTTTTAATACAAATCTTATTCTAGAATCGTCCCCCATGTCTGCTATGGCCTTTCCATAAGAATTCCCTAATGAAACCAGTATGAACCCCAGACAGCTATCACAATAATTTCATGGTGCAGAGTTGTGTAACAGAGCTGATATCAACTACTCTTGTCAGAAATGTCCCCAAAATTCACACCAGTGTTTCAAAAAGTATACATGAAGTTGGAATGCCTGCTCTAGAAAAAAATTCTGAACTACTTATTCAATCCTCAAAAATTACTAGGTTAGTAATTGTTCTGGCTGTGAGATCTGCCTGTGTGTGAAAGGTCTGAAGGTCACGGTCATTAACAGTTTCTTCTCCAAAAGGCTGATTTTCTCTGCTGTGTTTGAAAGCTACAGCTGGAACTCTTGCCAGGACTGTGTCATGCAGCACTAACCTGCCAAGGAAAAAGCAATGACCAAAAGATAATTTAAAAAAACCCCATACCCGATGAATATCATTCTGTTTCTGCACAGTGGGAAGATCTCCACCAATGGGTGCTTGCTGTTTTAATTCATCCTCCTTCAACTGCAGCCATGCCAAAAGTTCCTGAAGAGAGAGATGTAATCGCTTCCACTGGTCAGTACTGGCTTCCAAATGGGATCTGAAAGCATGTGTTAAATATAAGATAGATTCAGACAAAACGGAAGTAAAAAGCAAAATGTACAAGCTTATTTACTGAGAAAGATCCTAGTGTTTCATTAACTTAATGATTTCTGAATAGCTTCAGTAGCTTTGAATTAGATTCTGGCAATACAGATTTAAATTTGGTTCCACAGTCCCGGCTTTTCTTCACATCTCCTGATTTTTGTTTTTGATTGGCTGGGGGTTTTTTTTGGTTTTTTTAGTTTTCTTCTTCAGCAGTGAGTAATGGCTGTGCTGAATTGTCAGTCTCACTAGAAATGCACAAATGTTATGCAGGACTAGCATGAGAAATGTAGTCATCACTTAGGATTACAAGGACATTAATTAACTAAAATGTAAAGAGTAGTTTTCCAACTCAGTGAAGAGCAAGCATTGCTCTAAACCACAACACAAACCATTCAACTCACACAAGATTCATTCTGTTAATTTTTTAAAATAAGAGAACCAATGCCATTCTGTAAAGAAAAAAGTAATGAGGAAACTGTTAAAGCCAACAGAATCCTCATGCACTATCTAGCCAAATGTCTGTGCCCTTTAAACAGAGGTGTGAATGAAACCATTTGAAACACTGGGAAAATTAAAAGACAAAATATCACTTTATGCAAAATAAGTCTCCATCATAAGGACATTTTCTAAATATTTCCTCTGTATATGCATAAATGTGTTTTTTTGGGATCAAATATTGAGCTTCTAAATTTCAGCAACTATTTTCTGTAGCTGGACTGATAAAATCTTCAATTTGCTCTGTACTGTAGATAAAGCACACTAAAATCTTTTCTCTCTAGACTTATGAATATGCTATTTTTTAATTTCTGGTTTGGAAACAATTCCTAATTCTCCTCCAGGTAACATAAGAAATCCTCTTAGTAACTCAAACCAAAGGAATATTACATAACAGTAAAGTGAGAAAATGTACTGGGAAATAAAGAAAAAGTTTCTTTTATTTCATACATTTCTGTTCAAGTTCTAGCTTTGTTCATATAACATTTATCTTCTTCTACAGTGATTGCACATAAAATCATTCTCTTCTGACACTAAGAATTCTATACCTTATATAGAATGGTCCATAAAGAAATGTGAAAAATATGGAGTCAGCAGACCTTATTACTTAGTTTGGATATAGAAATGAGGAATTGATGAAGGCAGGGACAGTTGTATTTCTCTGAAATGCTCTATGAATATTGTCTTCTTTCCAACTTCTTACATCAGGTAATCAAAGTGGCAAAGAAAGAGAAAGGAAAGGGAGAGATCAGCCACAGGCTGACAGAAAGCTCAGCTGCTCTCAAAGTGTGCGAGCTGATGGAAAATTTTCTCTTTTTTCAAACTTAAATGCTACATTTGAGGGACACACATAGACCAGGCCTTCTGATCTCTGCCCTCACAGGGCATCTGGGATCTGGGGCAAAACTGCTTCACAGTAGGGGGAGGCCAATCCTGCAGGCAATGAAGGCTAGAGAAGATCACAGATCTCAGACGACTTAGATCACATGTTATGAAGAAATTATTTACTGTGAGAGCGATGAGGCACTGGAACAGATTGTCCAGGGAAGCTGTGGATGCCCCATCCCTGGAAGTGTTCCAGACCAGGCTGGATGTAGTTTTGAGCAATCTGGTTTAGTTGAATGTGTCCCTGCCCATGGCAGGGGGGTTGGCATTGGATGATCTTTAAGGTCCCTTCCAACCCAAGCCATTCTATTTATAAGAAAGTGTTTATTAGGGTAAACTGTGCTGACATATCAGAATGAAAGAAAGGAAATAATGGAAATTAACTTGGCTTCTCTTAATATCTACCATATATTTTATCTAATGCATTTAGAAAAGAATGCCCACCCAAACTGATCCATGGCGTGGGTCTTCTGTTTCAGCAGACTAAAACTTACACTAAACAAAGAGACTTCTGGGACTGATGCCTGGAGAACATTTCATATGTCTTCTCTAATCCCTCTTTTGTGTAAGCATTGCTAGTTATGATGAAATCCATTCCATCCTGTGCTGTGGACAGAAAGAACTCCAAACAGGCAGACTGGGAAGAGCCTCTTCATTTAGTCTGGTGGCCAGCAACCCTTAAACTGAATGTCTGAGAATTTAATAATTGTTTTTTATTCTAGTCAATAAGGTATTGAAGACCTTAAGCCTTTTATTGAAAGCAAAGGTTTTAGGGAGGTTTGTTGCTTTGAATGTGTCATGCAGAAAGTCACTGTAATATAACTGGGGTTTGCTGCTTCTGACTCAATTAATGACAGCAATACATTAAACTGCAAAAAAATGAAAGACAGAAAGTCCCATATGTTTAATTAGTGATATTTGGACAACTGAGTATTTATTTTTATCTCAAAAACCACTGAGCAAGTTCTTGGGTAAAATGCATGCGAAGAAAAAATCTCAGACACCTTGAAGGGTTTTATCCCTCTTCTTTTGCTCCTCAGAAGAAAAAACAAAAAGGAGGAATGTGTCTCTTTTTCTTCAGCTACTAATATCTTTTCAACATCACAGCCTTCATTTATTTTTAATGATTGATGATATGAAGATGGTTTTTGTCATTACACAGCCTGACCTCCCCCAGGACCTGAGCTGAAAAAAGCTAATATTTCATACATTACTTTGGAAAACACTTCTGTCTTTTGCTGCCCTCTGAACTACCACCAACACACAGAAAGTGAGAAAATGAAAAAATGACCAAGACTGAGTGCAATTGAGCTGTGTTGCCTATTGTAAAAGTCCTGTGCCTGAAGAAAAGCTTCCCAGAAATTTTCTTTTGAAATGAAATCTTCAGTCCATTGAAGCCTGAATGACCACTTGATAATTTGTAATGTTACCATTTATTATATTTTTCCTTGCAAGCAAAAGTGTTTCCTCTCATGATACTACCTATGGATTTATTTTACCTCTAGATTTTATTTAGCAGTTCTGTCCACTCTTCTGACAACAGTTAAAACCTTAAATAATTTGTCTTCTCATTTGTCAGGATATTTTTAGTTTTGCACTGGAAATAGCATCCTTTAAAATAAAGCTTATCATAAATATTGGTTATTTAATCACTTTCTTTCATGACTTACTGATAAGTCATACCCAGTTCTAGAAAAAAGCCCACATTTAGAGAGGGTATAGTTACTGTTTAAACATGGTAATCTTTCTGTAATTACAAAACTTCATCATATGCCTCAAATCCTAATCCTCTACTATCATTTTCACACCAAAAAACCTAATCATTCTTACAAAGTTAAGCCAATATTCAAAGCAGCACAAGTAATTTCAAAATAGACAAAAATAGTGCTAACAGAAAAAAAAATTAAACCTTTTTACTTGCAAATTGTAGCATTCCATCTAATACACCAATGGTAGGCTTTTGCTTAGGATCAGATCCTACCTAATGTTTAGAGATTTCTTCCTAAGTTCACTCCATCTGAGGTTCATGTTATCCAGACGTCTCTGCAGCAGGGTTGCATCCTCAGAGCCTTCCAGGGACCTCAGGATTTTCTGCCCATTTTCATCCAGGTTGTGAAAGATGTCAGTGTGAGCATCAATTTCTGCCTGTAGTTCCTATGGAAGGAATAGAAAACAATAGATCTGATTTCTTAAAAAAAATCATAGAAGCTATGATTTTTCAAAAGAGTGGAAAAATCCTCAGTGCATCACAGAGCACAGGTTTTGATTACTCCTTTTACAGCAACATCATGTCCCGTATACACAGCCATGTTTCCCTTTCACATGAAGGCCATCAGCATTGAATGCGACCTTTTTTCCATACAGAACATACTGAACAAAATTTAGAAAGCTAAAGGTGTAGCCTTTGACAGGCAACGAAGCAAGGACAAGGTACAGTCGCTGTGCTGATGCGGGAAAAGCAAGGAAACACAAAATCCTCGGGATCTCAGGTAAGTCTGACCTTCACATGATACGTCTTCCTGTGCAACATTTTCAGTTTGAGCTGGGGACTGCAACACCGGTCCTGCTGCATGGCAATTCCAAGAAATCTAGGCGTCTGCAGCAGCCGGGCTTGAAAATGCCAAGTTCACTTACATTCTGTTGACAGAACGCATTTTGGAGCACAGGCCTCAGCAGTCAATAGCAATAAACAGCCACTTTGTGCTGTATCAAAACACTGGTTGGGGCCACGGCTGTAGGAGGGCCTGAGAATAGCAAGGACCTAGAATATGCAACTGGCAGCTCATGTTGAACAGCCAACTTTTCTTATCGCCTCGTAACTGCAGGCCAGCTCTAAATTTTGAATTCATTTTTTCCCCCTCATTTTTAGCACGGCTGTTTCTGCCAAAAGAACATTCTTTAGAGAGCTGCCTGGTACCAGCATTCCTGCCTGCCCACACACTCAATGCAGCCTTTGTACGCTGGCTGCCCTTCCCCAAGACGTTTGCATGCTGCAGCTCCACAAGGTCAGATTCATTTGCAGAGAACAGTGGTTGAAACAAGGTCATTAAATAGAAGAAAAATAATAATAATAATAATAATTTCAACACATACATGAATGAGCATACATGTACTTTATATGCAGCCACATTCGCACAAAAGTACTTTTACTTTCAAACAAAGAAGCACACAAAGACACAAAGAAATAATGAATAGGGAATAAAGCTCCACATTTTCTCCTGGGATGCTGGGACATTAAGGCTTCTGGTGGTGGTTTCTTGCTGCCTGAAATGGGAGTGCTAGGGATGAAGTGGGGAAGAGGAAATGATTTCTGGCATTTGAAAACAAGACCCATTACTAACTGAGCATCACAGATAGTCCCCAATGGAAATTTGTTGCAATTTTCTTCAGAAGAATGACTTTGAAGGAGGGGAGCACACAATCTCTCTACTTGGTGTGTTCTTAATTGAATTGGTTTTATTTGATATTTTAAGTGCAATGTTAGCTGCACTGAATCAGGAGTAGATTGTCCTTGCTCACCTACCGCTGTTCCAAATGTCCTTAAGTGGACACCTATTGCTTTCACAGCAAGGACTAGCATCATATTTGGGGAAATTTTAAGGTGGGCTAGCAGTGTCCTTGGTACAGTGTAAGAATCCTTCTCCAACTATTTTACTTATCTATTGTCATTCAAGCAGTAAAGTACTTAGGAATGAGTTTGATGTACATCAGAGGTAACTCTGCAGAATGCAACTGTATTATAAACATTGTATTTACTTACTGTTGTTCAGGAAATTTATATTTTTTAAAATGGCAGTATTAAGGTACATAAAAATGTACAATATTCCAGGTATGAATGTCCTTACTTGAAAAGTGGTATTTTATTTCAAGTCTGAATGTTGCTAGCTTCAGCTTCCAGCTGTGATACTTGATTTTTGTTTGGTTGAATGATGAGTACTCTGTTACCAAATTTCTTTCCTTCCATGTATGCATTTGGAGATATTATTTAAACTAGGTTAAGTATAACAATACTGATGTAAACAGCTGAAACAATGTGCAAGAAAGGATAAAGTTCACAGCAAAAAAGTTAACTGCTAATGTCAGTATAGTTCTAAGGTCCTTCTACATTTAATAAACAATAAATCTATTGTTGGATGAAAGAATTATATGCAGTACCTGTTGCACAAAGTTCTTAGTTTTCAGGGTAGTGATGCAAACACCAAACTTACAAACTTGTTCCTTTTGCTTGGCAGGAACATGTGCCATGAAACATGTTGAATAACTATTCACAGTAGGAAGCTGTCAAATCTATGCCCTCTTGGTGTTTTACCACACATATACTCATAGCATTATATAAGACAAAATTTAAGAAAAAAAAACCTTTTCACATTTTTTCTTGTGTTTAGAAAATGTGTCTCATAGTCCACACATTTTATGTTTTTCTCCTGACACATACATAATTCTGAAAATAAAGGCAAGCCACATCCTTTTTTATTTCAGAATACTACACAGTATCACAACACATCAGGGCAGTTAAGCAGGCAATGAATGTGAAAAGTGAAGTATTCTTATCAAAAGCTTAGTATTCAAGACTGAGTTTTCCTTATTCCAGATTACTTGTGTATACTGCACTTCTTCTAATGCTTCCAAAAGTAGTTTATTGCAGCTATGCAGGAAGCCTACACCGACAAAGAAGCAAGACAACAACAAGGATATTCACTCCATTTAGGCTGGTGCGTGTCAGAACCTTTCTTTGTGACACTTATATATCCCAAGAGAAGCAGAGAGCATATAAGAAAAAGATCTATACACCTTTTATTTGCTTTCTGAAATAAATAAATCCACGTTTTAAAAACACAGTATGAACTAGATTCTTTTTCTTGACAACAATAAAGCAGGAAGAACTATTTAATCTCAAAAATTGGTAAAATATTTGCAAAAGTATGCTACCATTAGATGACATACCATGAAGCATCCCATATAGACTAAATATATATTATTTATTGCACTTTCATATTTTCCAATGTGTTCAAACACATGAAAAGACTACAGAGGATAAAAAAATCAATCCTGGTATAATTCTACGGAGTTACAGTTGGAGTGTACACTTCATTTTTGCTGTAGTTGTTATTACTGAGACTGTGTTGAAAAAAGATTGGCTATCTGCTCTTAAAAAGAACAGAGACCAAAAAATGAAAAGCATCTTTTTGATTACAAGTTACTGCTTAGAGTGAGCCAAACTGTCTGGAAAGATCTGCAACTCCATTAGGTGCTGAGTGAAGTCCTCCTTTATTAAGATGAACTATACAGTTAGATGACAAAAGGCACCATAATATTTGTTTGTGGAAACTTAGCTGAACAGTTAGAGGTTTCTACACATTTAAAAATGTGTATTCACGTTATTTATTATATAGAATAAGTGCGCAACTAAGACACAGAACTAGAGTGATAAAGAGAGGAAATGCAATTGGTCTTGAAGAAAGCAATTTTGTTGGACAAAAGAGGGTGAGGAAATTTGCTCTGGCTGTTTCACTTTTGTCCTGAGCCGCTGAAACCACCAGGCATGATTTCAGAGAAGTACACTGACGTGGTGAGTGAGCACACCCAATGCTGCCAAAAAGCTAGAGGATGGATGTATTTCTCACTTGCTCAGTTCAGTTGTTCCCCCTTGGAATTACTGCTCCCATTCTCCGTGGAAGCACAGATCCCAAATTCTTTTGGTAGGCAGAAGAAATTCACCTGTGGCTCCAGGGGTTTTATTTCACACAGAGCCCTGCTAAGCGCAGCTGAGCTGTCGCTGTGAAATCCAATGCACTCAAAGTTCTGTCAGCTTCCACACAGCACAGCTAGTCCTACAAGAATTCAATATGGTTTGAGATACCTCAGCAGAAATAATTAATCAGTGTCAATATCCTTTGTATCCCACATGGAATACATAGACATGACACATAAAGGACACGACACATGTCAGACTCTGCCACTATTTTGGTAATACATCAGAGAGGGATTGGTAGTCTGGAAGTAAAGTGAAGTCCTAGAAAGAAGGAATTAGTTACATTTCTTGGACTATAGATGAGTCATACTAAAACATGGAAATCAATTCAGCTCAGCTGACAAAACATTTATCTTTTATACAAGGTAGAAAAAATTCATTATGAAACAATTTAAAGAAATTAAAGGACCCTAATTCTCCTCTGTTTGCAACTATGTAACGCAGATCTTAGCAGTTTCGCAATTGGATTTCAAATTAATCATCCCACTTGATTTCATTTAATTACATCTAAACTCTTCTAAGTTTCTGATTCTGCCTAAAGCATAAACTCTGTGTGAGGGTTCAGAGAGTTTGAGACATTTTTTCAGTGCCCTGGCACACTGCAGCAGCCTTTGGAGACACAGAGATCCACACACGTGGAATTGCTCTCAGGGACACACCTTATTCTCCCGTCTGCAGACAGAGGAATAGTTTTGTGAGTGTTACAGTTATGGAGATGTTGAATTAAGGGCTACAGCACAGCAAGTCAAATGCATTTTAAGCACCTGAGTGATAGATTCAGTGCAAGGTGCACTTGACCTATTTCTTTTGTTTCTGGCAAACGAAAGCCAGTTTGCACTAGGCTTTATGGCATGCTCTCCTTGTGAGCTGGTTGTTACCATCAAAGCATTTGAACAGAAAGAAATGTATACTTTTTTTGGAAAGAGAACATTTGTATCTGAAGATACTATGATTTAGATTATTGATGAAACAAACCAGTGAAGTATTTCTGCTGGTTTGCAATGCATTTCTGGTCCCATGGGAGTTCTCTCTTTTAAATGTCATAGTTCATTTGAGAACTGGTTGTCGGATTTGGGTTTCTTTTTCTTTTTTTTTTTTTTTCCCCCGATGCTCCCCATTCCTCCATCAAGCTTTTAAGTAATTTTCTCTCCCAGTCCATAAGCAAAACTTTTATTGAGTCTTAGAATGAGACCATTCACTGAACAATTTACATAATGATAAAAACTTCTCAAATGAGATTTAAAATATAATTAAAGGGCAGACTTACTGAGTTAAAAGCATTGTTGTGAAATGGCTATACATCATCATGCCAAGAAGCCTCCTATTCAGCTAGCCTATGGCACGACCCCAATTCCAGTCTGGTATGATTACATCTCTGAGTTTCATGCTAATGACTTGATTAAAAAGAACGATAAAAAGGTCTTTTCCATTGTGAAGATAAGCTTATGAATATAATTAAGGCATTTCTGGTTTCCCAACACATTTTTCAAGATAAAAAAGGGTAAGAGCTAGTCCTCTAAGAGAGAATCAAGTGCTGATGAATGGAAGCCAAAAGTATAACTTTGCCCTACAGGAAACAATCTGTGTAAGTTGCACCTATCATTGTTATGGTTTAAAATTCTACAAGTCCCAGAATAAAGATATGACCAAGCTTCATATTCAAATGCTACTTTCATCTAACAGAAGGTAGAAAAAGCTTTCTTCAGCAAGTTGGGCCATTTTAAGAAAATATTATTTTTATAAACAGGCAAAAGAGCCTTCAATTGAGGTTATATTCAGATTGCAAGAGACTACATGGTGCATCTAAGGATGCAGCAATCTCTTGCTGACAGTAACTCCAAATGCAGTGTGGGCTTCTTGATTTTATTTACATTTACAAAGCTGCCTCAGCTTTGGAATAGTAACTGTTTGAGAGCACTAACACAATCATTTGAACATATACTTGTCTCTAGTGAGCAGATATTTATTCATAGACCTGACTTTTTACCCACAGCACAAGGTCTTCTATTTCTCCCTTGATCATAGGGAAATAATCAATTTTTTGAGACCTCTAGCAATTAATTTGTATTCAATTATTAGCTAATTCCATGTGTTTGGGAGGGATTTATGGATTTCTTGTGTATGTTTTTTGAAGACTGAGAAAAACTCTGCTTTTATTTACATGTATTGAAAATATGAATAAATAGATAAAATAAAGAAATCAATGTTTAAAGAAAAAAATCTTCCTACATTTATGGTTTCATTTAGGATTTGACCCTTGTCTGGAGAAATATGTTCTATTCTGATAATAGTAAGTTCAATGGAAATGATTATTTTCACAGTTTGCTTACTTTTCTTGTCCTTATATCTAGGATGGAAACCCTAAATAGAAAGAAACATCATGTTAGTCTGAGGCCACACTAATGCAGAAAAATTCCTTGTAGCCACAGCAATGAAGAACTTTTACTGTATGGTGTAAAATATAAATATGTATTTTACTAACATAGCCTGTACTCTCTTTCAGGCAAGCCAATCCAACAAAGCAAACAAGGCACATTTTTCAAGTAGGAGTTGCAAGTGTTCTGTATGTCAGAAAATCAGCCACCTCTACTGAGATGTCTAAGAATGGGCTTTAGCTATCTGCCTTTGAAAACTCTGTATTTGAGGGTTGAGTGAGTAGGAGGGAAACAGCATAAATGTGCATAGAATCATACACACAATTTTCTGAACGCAAAACCATAAGGCCCATTACAAACTAGCAGAGTTTTCTGGATTGTAGAAGGTAGCCTGCTCCCACCAAATATGCGCGTCCCGACCCCCGACTTCAGTGAATGTCTGAGCCATTCCACCTGCACCTGCTGTCAGCACACTCACCCTGTCAATCTTTTGGCAATCTCTCTGCAGCAAAATAATTATGCTGATACCTTCAGTATGTCTAATTTTTCCTCTCTCCACTTTCCAGAGATCAAACAGTAACAGCACAAAGAGCATCTTCCTCTACAGCAACATTTACTTCTACTTTGTTACTCAGGCAAGTTCTTAAAGTCCTGCTGCATAGTTTGGAGAGCATTTACTTCTATTAATTCTGCTGACATTCCAGTACTTCAAAATAATACTGATTTCCTTTTACAACACACAGCTGGAAAGGCTGAAGTACACAACTGTCTCTAGGTCTGGAGGAAAAAAAAATCTTATGAAAGAAGAAAGGACAGGTTTTTTTCTTTCACTAACCAAGAGTGAAAAATACCTGATATCTGTTAAGTATAAATGACCTTTCCAAGAAGAAAAACTGTTTTTACATACAGAACTGTATATTTGTTTCACAGAAATGATACACCAACATGTTACAATAAAGTATCTCATATTTTAGCACTTATGGAGTTCATATTTATTTCATCTTTCCCCAAATACACAAACATACACAATCCTCTTTCAGATCCTTCTAAAACAAAGATTGAAGGCATTTTATACTTAAAGGAAATTATTTCTGTTCAAAGCATTATCCCAATTCTTTCTGTGACAAATAATTTTTGCAATCTTCTTCTCGTTTCTGAAAAAAAAGTCCTGACATTTAAAATTTTTCTTGGTAACATCATTGATGTCTAGTGGGATATAATTGGTACACCAGTTTCATAACATGATGCTCAATTAATTAAAAAACCATAAAATCTTATTAAAAGAGAACAACCCAAAATATAAAGCAGAAACTAGAGGCCTCACACATTACACATTATTAAAACTGGTTCAAGCAGACAAATAACTATGTGGATACTGAAATGCTGCTAGCAGGAGAATTTCTCAGCTTCTTGCATTAATTCTGTGAGAATTTTCCTTTACTATGCAAGCTATGTCAACAGTAAGATAGGTTTTATAAACAGTGTTCACATCTGGTGTTTCTGCCCAGTTATGTTTATGGTACAGTAACATAATATTTTAAAATGAGTGTCTAGGACTTTAACCAATCACCCTGGGATAAGTGTGAACACTGTCCAATGGTTTTATGGAACTAGGATATATAAATGGTATTGTAAATTAATAAATAATTCATTCTCTCACTGGATTTGTGCGCTGCTGCATCCTTTAGTCCCTGCTAACTCTGCCACATAACTACAATGGTTTTAGGACTCCTTGTAGAAGGAGTTTTCATTGTTCCATAGATAATGACATTTCAATTAGGAATTTATACCATTTCAGGTGTTCCTCTCCACCAGCATGCAAGATCCACTGCAATTAACTGTTCTTAATCAAGGACAGGTTAACTGGGACCTGGTGAGCATTATGCAAGAGGCTATGTGGGAAAAGTTCCAGTGCTTCTTCACTACTTGTGTCAAACCCTCCCTACTGGAGATGTCCTGCGGAAGGGCCAGGAAGGGCAGGCACTTGGGCAGCATAAAGGGCAAAAGAACACTTCATCTTGATTTTCAGTGGAAATCCAGGTCATGCTAATGTGGCCTCAGGTTCTTCCGACTTCCTAGGTTTTAAGCAAGAGATGCCAGTAAAGTTAACACAAAGAAAGCTGCTCTGCAGCCCTCAAGTGTTATCAAAGTCACTTTAACAATTGATGTTGGCTGTTCCTGTCACAACGAAACAGAATTCACCAAGTGTTGGTCAGTTTACTCATTAACACGAGCTGGGTTTAGACTGCCATGAGGAAGGTTAGTTTTATCTTGCTGCTGATGTTTTAGCTGCAAGCCTGCTCAGTATGAGGGGCACCACATGTCTGAACACCCGGTGAGAAACCAACAGGCCACAGCTACCACCTATGGCACCTCCCTGTGTAAATGGACCCCCTCTAAATGCAACAGGCAGAGCCACAGAGGCTCAGGCAGCCCTGAAGAGCTGTTGCCAAAAGGGCTGGCACAGTAACAGGGGAAGCTGTCAGGCTCAGGACCAGGGTGGCTGCAGAGAGGAGCTGCCACCAACTGCAGGGTCTTGTGGGGAAGGTGATGCTACCTCCTTCCTCTGTGGCCTTTCCTTTCTGACCCTCAAACGCCAAATTCTCAGCTGCCTGCTCACACCAACACTGACCACAGCACCAAGGCCTCCACCTTCAAACCTGTACTGTGTCAATACCCCAAACTCAACAGCTGAATTAAAATGTGCTACTTCTGTTTGTTAACTCGCTGTTGCTACCCTGCACTCTGAGGCGTTCAGCCATGCCGACTGCTACTATACTGGAGAGCTGCATCGGTGAGGAGCTGGACAGAAAAGTCCATCCTCATTAGTTTTCAGCTCTAACAAGCTCCTTAGCTTTATGTTTTTCTGAGTAACAGGAACCACACCAGAATTACGTTCTGCATGATTTATTTTAGGGGCTTAAATAATGTATGTTGACTGTCTTGAAATAAGCAAATAACTGGCAAAAGTTCAGAATCTGAAAAAGGAACACATTTTAAACAAAATCCTTCAAAATAGCAATGTTGACTATCATACTGATTAGTCTCTCTGTGGCAGTCTAACCATGTTTTGCTGCAGCCAGAAATCAAAAGCAAAATTGAACAGAATTCCTGTATCAAGGGGTCTCTGAATAAGATTTACATTCTGAAAATAATTATTTGGTGTTTTCGTGGATTTACTAGGAAGATACATGTACTCCCACAGCAAATACAGTATCAGGTTAAAATGGCAAATATCACTGAAAAAGAAAATGAGATCACCAGCAAATTCTGACAAGAGATAAACTTGTATCTTAACATATTTTTTTTAGGAGACAAGTTACTTGGGAGTGAAAATAACCTTCTGTTCATGTTTTTCAGTATGACATTAAAAAAAATCAATTAATTTCGATCACTGAGTTTCTCAAATCCACCAATTTAAAAGAAATACACTTGTTCCTTCTATCTTCCCTTCATTCCAGTAAAAGACAAATAATTCCACTATCATAATAAAAATTGAATTATTTTACTTCAGAAGTCATACTGGTCAAGTCATGTAAGTGTTTTCATCCAGATCCAAAAAGGAAAACCAGCTCCAAGACCCAAAGGCAAAAAGCTATGAAAAGTGAAATGCACATTTTTAAACTCAAAGTATAATTGTTACTAATGAAGGAGCAGAGGTGAGCATACAGTAGTAGATGTAATAGAGAAAATAGATATGAAATTTAAAAAAACCCGAAAAAACCAACGAAAAACACCCTTCCCATCTAGAATCAGACTCTTTCTCTTTAAACTCAGATAAGAACTCAGGGCTTAGATATGCCCTCAGAAGACAGAATACACTCTTGTCAGTAAGTCAATATATCGGGCAGATCTTAAATACTGCAGGAAATTCACGGGCTCCTACTTAAGTTTCTGTAGAGATCAAATATGCCTCTTCTCCTACTGTCACTCCAAAGCATCCCATTCAGTCCCAGGTTTACACCCTGGAATTGCTTTTATAGCTCTTCAGTCAAGATTACTTATCAAACACTTTATAAATTGCTGACACAGGACAATTCAAGTACTTGACTTCACTGCTAATCACATCAAAGTCACTCTCACGTCCAGAAGTTTTTGATATGTTTTTGCCATTGGTCTCAACGATACACTAAATGTGACACAAACATGTGGCTGAGAAATACTTCTTCAGAAAACAGTTAATAAAATAACCTAAGGTCTCACATATTCATAAAATTCAGGAATACACTTGGAAACAGGGCTCAAGTATCTTAGAAAGCGAAAGACTTTGCTCAAACATGCAGTCCAACCACATTAGTTATACCACCCAGGGCTGAAAAACATACTGAAGAACACTGCATAGTACCACAGGCAATCTTGGAAATGACACTGTCAAAAACAACATATCAGATTGCAACAAAAAAGAACGGACTGTCAGTTTATTGCTCATAATAAATGCTAGCTACTTCTCAAGAGGCAAAGTCGTACTTTAACGAAAAAAAAAATTAAAAGGAAAAGACATTGTGGAAACCTGGATTGCCATAGCTGTTTTCCTCCCACAGCAGCTTTTGCAGCAACTATATATACGAGAGGCTTCTGAATGGCATTCACGTAACACATCCAAAGATACCGACAATGCCCGCTTTGGTAGGAACCCTGCTGACAGTAGGCAGGAGAAGCAGGTTAAGTTCAGTTTAAACAGGACTACTGCCATCAGAAAATGATCCTCCCAGATTCTCTTCAGATTCAACCAGAACAAAAACAACACACATTAAAAACAAACAAACAAATAAACCAACCGACCAACCCCATATTTAATTTAATTCTGAAAAAAAAATACATCTTGTTTATGCACACTGCAGTGAGTTGACCCTGGCTGGATGCCAGGTGTCCCCCTCAGCTGGCTGAGGGGAAAAGATAAAACAAAAGGCTCATGGGTGAAGGTAAGGACAGGGAGAGATAACTCACCAGTTACCATCAGATGTAGAAGACTCTATTAGGGAAAATAAGTTTAATTTATCATCAATCAAATCAGATTAAGATAATAAGAAATAAATTCAGCTCTTAGAACATATTCCTCCTACTCCTCTATAGAATCATAACATGGCTTAGGTTGGAAGAGACCTTTAAAGACCATCTAGTCCAACCCCGCTGTATCTTCGAATAGATGAGGAAGCTCAGAGCCCTGTCAAGCCTTACTCTGAATGTTTCCAGGCATGAGGCTTCCAACACCTCTCTGGGCAACCTTTCCCAGTGTTTTAATACCTCGTTGTAAAAAATCCTTCCTTATCTCCAATCTAAATGTACCCTTAAGGAAGCCACCTGGTCACTCCCCTGCTACCAAACCCTGGCCACATAAACCCAATCCCACTAGTTCTCACATCCATCTGTATCAAACTCAGAGAAAGGAGCATCATTTTTAGAAAAAAAAGAGATTACTTTGCATTCTTTTGGGATTAACACCCACTATTTCTACTCTGCATATAAAGGAACTTTGTAGCTTTCTTTATATTGCATCCACAGCAATTACTGTTCTCATGAAGTTGTCAATTGTAATAGATCACGTTCTGATTTCTAGAAAACTCTGCAAATTTTAACACCCATTCAAAAGACTTTTGTACATAAACAAGTGAATGAAGAAGAATGTGAGGAAATGATAACAGGAGTATCTGGATTACTGTGTAGTATGTGACTGATCACAGAGGGATAGTTTCTACCTTTGTGTCAGAGAGTACAGTTTGCTCACAGAAACAGAACCAGAAGTTACATGTTCCCTATGGAAATAAGATATCTTTTTTCCTATAATCCTCTTTGAAGTATCACTACTGCTTTCATGAGAGAATTAAAAAGACCTGTGTACGGATTTTAAGCCCATAAAACTAAGGACAAAAGAAGAGACACATGATATGTTTTGTATCTTTGGGAAAAAAAGATACATTTCCTATCTTATTAGAAGTGATGTACAATAATTCCTATAATGGTTATATGCTAGCATCTGCATATGAATTGTGAATAGCAGGAATTCCAGGCTAGAGGTGAGGGAAGAGACAGAGAGAGGGACTAGGTAAAAATATAACTTATATCCCAGAAGTAGTTTAGGAAGCTCTAGGGCATTGTCTTACCCCAGTGGAATGAGCATAAGAAATCCCAGAGACTGAAAATATAAAATTAGGAAAACTATGGCTGAAACAGGATGAATGTAATATCCCTCAAGGCACTCACAGCACTAGTCCCTGTTACACTATTCAGTGTCATGCCACTTACTTATTATCTTCTATCTACACATATTTGACATATAATCAATTTTGTGTAGAGAGAATTCTCATGGCATAGACCTATCCATAACTGACAGAGCAATGTCACTATTCAGTAAATACTCAGTGAACAAGGGATAAAAATGCACCTGCATCATGAACTCATTCAATGGTTGGTCTCATTGAGATCAAAACTTCCTTTCAGATACACTGTTTTTATCTGAAATGCCTATTGTGTTAAACTGAAATTAATCTGATTAACATTAGTACAAAAATCTCTGTCTGTACAGTGAAAAGCTTACCTTCCTCTCTTAAGCCTGAGAAAACTTCATGACTGACCAACCTCACAAGAGAGAAGGAGCTACCTGGAAAAGGCAACTTTCTTAGTTATCTCTCCTCCTTTGCCAAAGTACTTTTTATAAAATTAAGAAAAAAAAAGGTTGATCTGAAATTCAAATTTGAGAATTTGCCTGTAATTTTCAAACAGCTTCTATATTTGACTTGGTAATAGAGAAAATTCAGAATTCTCTTTCTACATCAGTGAGTTTTCTGAAAAAAATACCCTTTCACACACAGTGCTTCATAATCTAACTGTACCACTAAATGAAATACTGATGCTCAGTTCCCCAGTGGAGCTTTGTGTTCCCTTTGCAATTTTGCTGAAAGCCGGAAAACCAAACACTGACACTCAGAGTTCTGATGCCTTTTCCTCAGCAATTGCGTCTGTTTGCCAAGGGCACACACAAGTGAGGACAGACATGAGTTGCTGCTTAAACAATATCTCAAGGGGATGCAGCCCTATAAGAAACAAAATGAAATAAAATAGTCTGTAGGAGGAAATTTTAGGAGCTGATGAAAAAGGAAATATGGCAAACCTTTTACATTTCCTCTTTTTACATTCATTTACTTGCCAAAGGACATGCTTGGTATGCAGAAGTTATCTTAGATTAAAGGAAATGAAAAAAACCCAACCAAGGAATGACTTTACAATTCATATATTTGCATATTTGTCAAAANAAAAAAAAAAAAAACAGGCAAAAGGAAAATCTTTTCCATAAGCAAAAGTATGATCATCAGGAAATAGAATAACACCATCATCCTTCAAATACACCTATACACATGCCACAGCAACCATCTGCCAAAATGATCTTGCTGCCACAGTTAATTCCAAGAATCAGACACACACAGTCTGTTCAGCACAACACCAAGCTCTATGCAGATGGGATGTGAGCTTTGAAGCACAGCCTGCACTGATTTACCAACAACAGCAGGTGATCCCTAAGACCTCAAGACAGCATCCCAAATTCAGGGATAGAAAAGTAACCATTGCCCAGGATTAGCTTCCTATCAATCAGTGCTGCTTTAATCTCTGTTGTGAAAACTATCAAATCAGAAGGATTAAGGGTCTGCTCAAAAGGATACAAGAGCAGGAAGGAAAATGTTTGATGGGCACTAAATAGTCAAGCCAAGCTTCTGCAGCAAAAAGAGAGTTCCTTGAAGAAACTGTGAAACTGGATGGACCAACTTTTCCCTCCTGTTCATACCATCCCTCAGGTTAAATCTGTCTGACAAACTCTCCCCTACACAAAAGGCTTGCTTTAGAAGAGAGGCAGGACTCTGCCTGCTATTGCAATATGTCTTGTTCTACCTTTGTAGTAACTCCAAAATTTGAGCTCTCCCCGGATGTGACAGCTGCAGGCTGCCTATTACAGAGGAAAACACCATCAGGACCTGTGCAAGTCATCCTTCAGGTCTCCTGCGGGGCAATGCCAGCTTAAACCAAGGAGATCTCTTTCATCCCTGGATAACCTAGAAAAGTCTTGGGTCTAATTCCTTTAAAATAGAAAATAGACCTCTATAAATTCCATTGCAGGTCCTCTCAAAACAGGCACAATAAAAACTTTAGTCTACTGTACGTTTATTGTTCTGTATAATCTGACTTTGCACGTCATCTTTATTTAAAGAGTAAAATTAGTATAAATGACATTTCTCAGCTATTTAATGTCAACATTTTTATGTGTTGGGGAAATATATACAGCAATCAGAATGCTGCAGTTACAGTATTAGAATGATTTCGAGCAATGAGTGGTAAAACCTCAGCAACTTTGTTTCAACAAAAAGCTAGACTTTTTAAATTCCCTTTGACTTGGAGTTAACCTAAGGCGTTTTACTTTTAGTTCCTTTCTGAAAATTACAAAGAGCACCCAGCTAGCAAGTCAATGGGTCAGTTATATCCTTTGTAAAAAAACAAGATTCATGCAGATCTTTCTTTTAAAAAGTTAATTAAAATTACTACCACTTTTTTTTTTTACAAGCTGACACTTAAATGAAGGTATTTGAAGTTATTACTGATTGCTAGGATATAGAAAAAAGACTCAAAAACCGAACACAACCCAAAAGGAAGAGAGGGAAATTACTAGACTACTGTGTAGTTCTCAGTTCTTTTTAACTGACTTGTTTGGGGCACTTCAGACCTGAAAATTACTTTTCTCTGAGTTTCACTTGAAGTTACACTTGAAAATCCCACCCAGAATGAGATATGAACATTTTATGAACAACTGACTTGGAGAGGGAGCATAATTCAAATTTCCCGTAATAATAATCTGTGACAAAAAAAATAGATCTGAAGAATGCTTTAGAACTGTTTAATTTTTACAACTTTTCATCTTATACAAAGCAAATAAACTGTGAGACACTGATTTGTTTCAGAAGTGAGACTTCTTTCATCTGTGATTGAAAAAATGTTAAAATTACTACTTATATGTAAATTGTCACTGAAATTGTATGTCCCTGTAACAGAGATCTGAACTTGAAATATTTAATGATTAAGACCAGCATTGTGTTGGGCTCACAGCATTCATTAGTCATTAATAAAATTTTCTGGAATTAATGAAAACAGAAAATGAAGATCACTGAAAAATAACACTTCCATTTCACCAGCATGCCTTCCTGCAACTGGTCATGAAGAGAAGTTTGGTCATCCCTGTCTCACCAAAAAAAGGCAAATTCCTTTCAGAAAGATGCAAGCACAAATAGGAATGGGTTTTGTTGGGTTTTTTGGTTTGTTTGTTTGTTTGTTTTTATGATAAGCTGCAGTGTCCTTAAGTTTCTTTGCTCAGTGATTTTCCAATAATTTCCTAAGGAAACATAACTGAGAGAGAAAATAATTTCCACCTTAACCAGCTCTCAAGCCTAGGTTCTGAGATAGGCAGAGCTATTTTGTACTTGGTACCACTGTTCTGTGTTTTTTTCCACTAAGCTTAAGTGCCAGGATTGGAGTTGTGGGATGGAGAGCTCCAGGCTGCCCAGGAGGGACCGGCAGCCCAGGCCAAGGGGAGGTGTCACACCTCAGGTCACGTACGGGAGAGGTTTGCCTGCACACCCTGATGTGGTGCACAGTCTCTGGGTCAGGGTTAGGTGGCTGGAAAACAAAGATGTTGTAGTGAATGTCTACTATATCTACAGGAATGAAGAAGAAGAAGAAAGATAATTTAGAATTAATGAAGAAATAAAGCATAACACTGAATATCCAAAAGGACTCCTTTTGACAATGTAATCCACAGCTCAGCACATCAGTAAATCCACACCAGAGAGAAAGGCAAAAAGCAAATTAGATAAAGCTTGTGATGTGCCCTCACAGCATAAAAAACCCACAATAATTCTATGTTACGAGCAAACAATTACCACCTTTATAGAAAGAAGATTTATTTACAGCTTGGTAAGACCCTGTCTGCTAATTTTTTCCTGATATTTAACTTCTTTTTGTTTCACAGTAGAACCACTTAGCTTCTACTGACCTCTTGTTTCACTGTAAACAATTTTTCTTCCATCTTCTTGCTTCACCCTTCAAACTTCAGTGGACAGCTATTTCTTTTGTGGACCTTTCTATACAAAGTGGCAAGGGCTGAATGAAGTATAGAGTCTACAAGCCAGTTTTAATCAAACAGCAGTGCACGCTCCTGTCTTCCGAAATAGGATACTTACTGTGTTCTTTTTAATTGCCAATTCTGTAACTGTCAAATAACCAATTTTGTCTTGTCAAGTTTTGATCTTTTAAAAGCCTACCACTATTAATCCTGCTTTTTTATACACACTTCCCCAGACCACTTTGTTTGCTACTGTTCGATAGCAGTTACACACTTACTTAAGTAACACAGCAGAAGCTAATTTTTCTTTGTCTTTGTATCTCTTTGGGGATGAAATTGAAAAAATAACTAGGAAAACAGAGAATTAATTCAACATATTTTATTCAGGATGGTTGAAGAGAGAAGGGAGTTCTGAGAAACTGCATTTGTTATCAATCTTTGAGGTTCGTCCTCTATGGAGAAAAGGAACTGAATTCAAGATGAAAAAGACTAAATGCATCTAAACCAAAACCAAAACAAAAACAAAAATCAAAAACCACCCCAAAAAAAACAACCCCATTAAGGTTGCAGATAATAAATGGTGGTCAACACATAAATCACTTAGTTTACTTACTTCATTGTCTAAAGCAGGCTTAGCTTTATATGGAAGGATATAAAGAAATGATTGCCTACAAGGCACTTCATCTTTGTAGATCTGGGGCCCTTTAGCTTTGTGTGCTCTTCCAATAACCTCAAAGAGTTAAATCTGTGTCTGTGTCTGCATGCAAAAGTACTGATGACAAAAGAGGTAGCAGGATGGACTTCTAACTCTGCACAGCAGGAGCGGGTTCTTAAGCTTAAAAAAAAGGAAATTAAAGAGGCAACCAACTGTCTTTTTTAATTACTAACATGTACCAGCTTCAGCAACAATTTTAATCTTACACTTGCTTTTGGACTTGTTCTTCCCTGCAGTATTTGGCAACTTACTGGAAATGCAAGATTTATTTTAAACTTCATTAAAATGTTCAAAAGAACATTTAGAGTTAACGTTGAATTTTAGCAATCCGTCCTGAAGACCATTTGGAATGTTTATTTACTTATGCAAAACAGAAAAATCCGTATAGTTTCTGACACCATAGCTGACAGGTAGAAAAAATAGTAACAGGAACATTAACTTTTAGCAAGTATAGTTTTTAAAATATATGTGTAGTTTTTAAAATATATGTGAATGGAAATAAATTTAAGAAAGCCTTGTACAGACGGGAGAAGAAAGCTTTCTACTTTATAAATGTCCAGTGTGATATGCTCCTGCCTTGGATGACAGAGTTTCATCTTGTTCATTCTTCTTAATTTGGGTTATCTACGTACCTATTTTAATTTTTTTCACAATATGAAACTTTTTCAAATATTTTCATTATTTTCAAATAAAGCTCTCACAACTATCCTGGGCCTAATTCTGAGCATAAAATTTACTTCCTTAACAAATGTTTAAGATCAGGTTATTATTTTAACTGATTTGCAAAAAGTTTCCTTAAACTAGAGTTCCTTTTCACCATCAGCAGTAAGTTATACTCCAGCAATTTCAAAATTGCATGCTGGAAGCAAGTAGGTACACTTATTTATTAATAAACTCTCCCACATATAGCATCATAAAATATTCTGTTTGCTTTCTTCCTCTAGCTAGTTCATAATTTGCCTAATTTAAAAAGATGACACACATTGCAAAAGCCTGATTTGATATATTTTACTTGATTCTTCCACCTGCAATGTGTAAAGTACTGTACCTTTGTTCATGCTCCTGATCATTATTAAGATACATTAGTCACACATTAGTTGTCCTCACTTTAGCAAGACTCAGCACTGACAACCACTCACGTCAGTGTGGGCTTTGCCTTCCATATTTTTCCATATCTAGTTCCATTACTTTACTTTAATGCTTTAATGGCTTGGGCTGCAAAGGGACCTAGAAGAAAATCTGCTTCCAACCCCCCTGTCGTGGGGGCTTAGACAACTCTTAGACAAACTTTTAGAACTTTTTTCCTCCTTATCAATAAAGACCCATCATATATAAATCGTCTATATGAATATCACATTCCAAATTTTTATTCCTATAGCCACCTGTGCCACAGAGCAGCAAAATCTTCCCACCCCTGGAAACAATGAACACTGCCATAACCCACTGCAGTTTCAGCCTCACAAGAGGGTTGGGTTTGATTAGATTTGTCCCTTGATTTTCACAAATCTTCAAAAGGATAACCTTTACATGCTTACAGATAGATGTCATTCTAAAGCCCAGCCTCTCTCAGATATTCTCAAATGGAAACCCCTTCCTTGACATGTGAGGTGTTTCAAAGCCCACATCAAGACTTTTGCTATTCAGCCACAAATCTCTGGGAGTGGTTCAGCAGAGCTTCTCAACCACCACAGTGCTCCCAAGAACCCCTCCAATGGTACCAGTTCATTTATGTCCTTAAAGTGGCTGTAAAGCCAAGAACCCTCAAGTTCTTCCAGCACACTCACATGCTACACTCTCTTTAAAATAACCCAAACAACCAAAAGATCCTCTAATCCCAGCCAACAGTGGAGAATGAATGCATGAGTGCATTTTTTTGGGGTCTGCAAAAAATAAAATCTATGCATTTGACTTCAAGTTCTCACCAAAGCTGTCACTCCCTGCAGAAATTTCTGCACATTTAGCCCTTGACTGTATTTTAGCCACCTTCCCATTTGAAGTATTCTTTCTTTAAATAAGCCTCTGATCTTTTTTATGCCCATAAGATTCAACTGAAAATTTCCAGTGTGAAGCTTTCAAAAACTTGCTGGTCTCAAGGAGACATTGTTCAAAGGGAATCAATATGTTGGTTTAGTCCAGCTTTTTTCTTCAATGTATTCTCCACTTCCACTGTGAAATCTGTGCCTCTAATGTGACAATACCACTTTTCTTCTCCACAATTTGCAGGGATAAATCACCTTAGTTTAGGTTAAATATGCAGTGACATCCTGTATATGCTATGCAGTGCAGTTTGCTTGTCTAAGTGCTTTCATCAAGGGCAGCATAGACAAAAATCCTGAATAACCTTTGCTCATGTGCTGTGTAGTCTCAAAGTATATGCACAGTAAATCTGATGCAGCAAAGAAATGTTGGATTTACTCTGCACGAAATGCTGTGCCTACTCTGTTCATGTGTGAAAGGTCTCAGAATTTCTGAAAATCCTTGTGAACTGTGAACTAGAAATTCTCTGTTATGTGTAATAGTCCTATTGCTATGGCACTATCTTCTTAGAGCCACTTCTCATGACTTCAGATAATTTATCACACATAATTTACAGATGCATTCAAAATGCAAGCAGAAATACAACACATGTTTTCAAAACTATACAAAATTCACAAAATGAAATGGGCATAAGCTTCAAATGGTTAGATCCAATGGGAACAGACTATTTTTGACAGCACATTAAAAATATGCCTTCAGAGAGTTTATTTATAAGGTGATTCTGTTTGGGTATTAAATCTAAGATCACATCAGTACACATAATGGAGCAAACAAATGCCTTCATAGAATTCTTTTCTCACTGTAAAAAGTTCAGAAACTGCAAATTTAGCAGTCTGTGTCATGGAGCAGTAAAATATTCTACACTGTCTTTTTAAAAGTCATTCTGACTACTTTTTATAGAGCTTGTTTCATATCATTGCTATATTTGATATCTTTGCTAATGAATTTGTACCAATTAAGACTCAGAGATTTAAATACTTATTCCTCTTACTTACATTTTTGTCCAGTATTGAATAAAATGAACAAAAACACAGAAACTGGTGGAAAAAAGACCAACCCAACAAACACCACCAAAAGCTCCACAGAAATGCAATGTCATTTCATTAAGAGATTGTAATGTTTATATGTTACAAACAGAATTTACTCTATAAGACTAAGATTAAATTTGCTACCATCCTCCAAAGCACTATTCCTCCATGTGGAGTACTCACCTAAATTAAAACTAACACAAATCCCAAACCAATATCCAAGTAGTTTGGTACTTTGACATTTAATCAATGGAATCTAGTTGTACAATCACAAGGTGGACCAACATTTCAAAGCTGAATTTCCACAAATTATCCCTGCTTTAAATGAGACCCCTAAAGAGGTCTTCCAGCCTCCACTTATGTTCATTCATTCCTCAAACATCAACTCTTTTAGACTTTCACTTCTGCCTGCAATTATTTATAATAGAACCAAACCTAGCCAAAACTTGTAAACTTGGAATATTTGTTCAAAGTAGAGCTTCATGCAGAAATTCATAGAAATCTTAAATTGTCACATGGCTATTTTCATGTACCTAACCTCTATAGTGTTATATTTGTCTAAACACATTTCTTCACATGCAATAATACCACATTTAAACATGATGCTTATTAAAAATAAATAAGACAGAAGTTAGCCAATGTAATTCAAAGTCAGAAACATAAATTGTTTGGCAAGATCTCTTCACTGTGGTTCAACCTTTGATGTTTTCTGTGAAGTGCTAAAATAATCAGAATCAAAAAAGCTACAGCTTGAGATACTTCAAGTGAGCTGTGCAATATAATTGCACAGCTAATAGAAGCATAATCATCTCAGCAGGAATTAAATAAGGCAAATACAACTGCTGAGTTGTTTTTCAATATTATTAATTTCAAAGCATATCTTGCACATGTTGGCATATTTAGGGAAGCAAGGCAACTTCAGATCACAAGAGTATACATTTTAAGAGCTTTCTTCTGGTGATGCAGCATGTAATGAAAAAGCTTTGAAACAAACAACTCAAATATTTAATGTACATATAAAAATAAATCAAACCCTCTTATATTTCATACTTCAACTTACTGCATTTAAAAGTGTTTCTTACAAACTGAACTACAGAAGAAATTAGTAGAATTAAGTCAGCACCTATGCAAACTCCACAAGGATGGTTTTTTTCCTTTCCCATTATTTCATGTTTAAAAAAATAAGGATAAATTTGTTAAGCCTTTTTCAACACATAAAAACAGGAAAAGAGGAGGGGGAAAAGCATTTTTATTCTACTTTAAAAGAAAGGTTTTTTTTTTACTAAAATAAAATCAAGTAAATAATAATAATTAATAATTATATTCTTTGTAGAAAAGTATTGTAATGCAGCTATTGCATAAGAAAAAACAAGAAGCAGAAGGGCAACAAAGAGCAGAAATGTAGCTCACTTGTAACAAAGACTGAGAAAACAACCCAACCCACAGTGGACAAAAGGAATACGCTGCAATACGGTGTCACTGGCTTTACATGATGAAATCTCTAGAAGGTCAGCTAAAAAGGTGGCCTGTACTCACAGCCTTTTAAAATCTAAGACCAGCAGTGATATTAACTCCAGAACTGAGCATCCAGCATTCTGGGAATGAATAGCAAAAGCGATATTTCTTTAAAAGTGTCTCCAGGATCTCTGAAATCCCAGTTCTTGTGCAGCCTGTCCCACCTTGAATCCATGAGTGTGGCACTAATGTAATGCTCAAATCTATTTTATTTGACATCAGTCTGCCAGCATTCCATCATTTTTACTGAATCAAGATGCCAAAATATATACAATTACCTGATTAAGAAACTTACTTGATTAGTGGAGCCTGTTTTACTTGTCATGTTTAAACGAAAGAGAAGACCAAGCAGCCTACTTGGCAAATCAAGCAGTATGTTTTCTGCTCACAAAATCTCCTGTAGCCTGATGTTCTCATAGACATTCACCACTCACACTGCCAGAAATGCCTTTCTAGGAAGGGCTCAGGCTCAACAAACTTTTGCCTGTTTCAAGATGGGGTTTTGATGAAGCTCTGCCTGGCTGCTGGCAAACTGCCACAAACACAAATCCTCTCCTTCTGGGGACTGCAGCTCCACCAGGATATCCCTTCCTCAGCATCTGCTACTTCCAGGTCACCCCAGTGTAAGGGGGACAAATGATACCTCTGAAGGTTGGTGGGCTTCTTCTGGAACTGAAAGTTCTGGAATCTGTGATTTCTTGTCCTGGTGAAGTTCCTAGTGATTACTAAAAGTTTTTGAAAGTGAGAAATCAATAAGCTCCAAAGCATGCCTAATTTCAAGGTAATTTGGAGTACTTTTCATTAAGGTCTGATTCAGCTTAATATCAAATTGAAAATTTTCTTTGTGAATTGGAAATTCTGGGGTTTGGCCAAATCTTGAGTCCCAACCATAGGAAATATATCCTTTCAGGGTTGGGTTAGGGCGAGAGCTGGTTGTTTTCTTCTTCTCTTGCTCACATTTGCTCACCAGTCTATTCTGAGATATGAGAAAGCAGAGAAGATAACCAACCTCTTTTTTATCATATTCTAAGATTCCTTATTGTCTGTTTAATCTTCAGAAGCTTCCAAAATCATACTTAAATGGAAAGTCTCTAAAATGCCTTTCCAAATTGAATATCTTTATATGACAGAATTCAGCTTCAAGCTGATGCCAAGAAATTACATTCTGTAGTTCATTATGTGTCCTTCCTGATTAAAACTGAAAAAAAGATACCTTAAGTTATCTTTTAGATGTTTCAGAGCTGTTTTCAGAGTTCTATCTAATACCTGCTTTGACTCTAGACAAAGACAGTAAAACCGACACTCACTGAAACGAAAGTCTGATTTCTAATCCATCAGCCACTCTTTGCTTTTCTTCTGTCTACCAAGACTATTGTAATCACAACAATTTTAAGAGAACTAAGACTTAGCTCAGCTCTACCTATCAAGGTGTGCTTGGAAAACATGAGTATAATGCTACTTTTAATAGAAGTGCCTTTATTTAAAATGGTCTATGTATTTCCTTAAAATAAAGCACGCAAACAACAGATGGCAAAGCATATGGTGTATCGCTTACAGATATAACCAAACAAAACTTTTAAAGCTGCTCAAAAAGTAGGAGTGACCCAGGTAGCCCTGGGTCAACTGAGCAAACACAACTTGACAACAGCCGTGTCTCACAGAAGAGCAGCAGCTGCCCAGACCAGACAGGTGTAAGTGGTCTTGGTTCATGGACATAAACTGAAACATAAAGGGTCAGAAACATAAAGGGTCAGCCCTTTCTGAATGCCATCAGAGCCACGGGGGCATATCAGTGTCCTGACACTTGGCACCAGCTGTAAAAACTGCCCAGAGCACAAATGTGGCCAGGGTCCTCTAACTGGTGGCACAGAAGTCTGCTCTTAGGCTGGTGCTCTGTTTTATGATTAATGAGATATATCTGCAACTCCACAACAGCTGCAATGGTGCTGTGTTGTGCAGAGGAAGAGGAGGATAATGAAGCCAGGAGTACTGCAAACAAATAACAAAATAGTCTTTCTTCCACTGTCTCCTGTGACACAGCAGGAATGAACACGCTTTGTGACAGACCTTTTAAAATTATTTTTCTAGCCTTCTTAATTTCTTTTCATGCGCTTTTATTACATTCTTAGTGTAACATATGCACAAGCATGTGCCTTCATGTAGTCAGTGAATGTTCTTTTAAAAGGAAAAAGGACACTTTTTTATATTCAGAATTGAGTTTAGCTCAGTCTGGTGTTATACCTAAGCAGTTTCTGGTTTGATAAGGCATTGTGTGTGCACCGTTTACTTAGAGGCCATGAGTTGTACTCATTGAAAATATAAATACACTACTAAATACACAAATGCTCAAATTTTTTCCTTTTCCCTCTCAACCCACCTTAATATAATTGCATCAGCTGTGGGAAACAATCAATTTACATAGATTAGAAATGACTTTTCACCCCTCGAAAAGAGTTGGCTTTTAACTGCAAACCTAACTCAGGCTAACTTGTGCTCAGGACAAGGAAGTCAGCACGTGCTGTATGTCAGGTTTATGTTGAGTACAAAGTCAGAAATCCAGGAATCTGAAGGTCATGGCCTTTAGCAAAAAGAACATCTAATAATGAACGAATATCCTGCACTAGCAGATAGCTGAGGTCTGTCGGATCTCAGCAAAGAAAACAGATTTCAAAAGAAGGAACCTTTATGGCCGAGAAACAAGAATTCTCAGTGGACAAAAGGAGGTTCTGGTTGCTGTTTAGGATAAACATTAAAATGTTTCCCCTTGTGGAATTTCCCTTTGTACTTTATAAAAAATAACGAAAAAAGTCAGCTAAAGAGAATTTAATGCTGTCTTTTCAGGTTATTCTGTCCTTGCTACTTCAGTATTGGTGGTGTCTCTAAAAGAACACTAAAGTTGTTATTTCATAATTCTGCAACTCTTTAACTTCAGTTCAGATATTATTTCTATCTTATGGAAATCAGATCTTTTTGTAAAAGCAAGTAACTTTTTCTATCACCAGAGGCACCACAGCAGTACCAAATGGGCAAGACTTTTTTCATATCCAGAACTATGGAAGGGATGGAATAAGTCCACCAAGGTAAAGCCTGTGAGAAAGAAAAAAAATTAAACACATACCTACTTAATGGAGGAGATAACAGTTCCAGATAAGAGGATTGTAAATATAGAATGTGGTTAAAAATCAGACATATCTTTCTTTTTTGTAAGTCTCCTTTTGTGAGCCATTTGAACCACTCTATGGGACATCAAAAGAGATGGTCTTTGGTGCCCCTTTTAAATTTAAATATTAATTAAATAGTCTTTTCTATGTCTTCAGATAATTTAGCTTCCTGGAAGAGTGGACATAAGAATAGCCTTGCAATAGAAGCCTTGCTAGTCCAAAAGAAAGGAAAAGAAATACATTACCGACAGCAAAATTGGAGAGAATAGATTTAAAATGTATTTCTTCAGAACAAAGGTAAAGAGCACATTTCCCAAATATTAAAAGAAATATAATTTATTTACATCATATAAAAAACCAAATCAAAAAACCAAAATCACAAAAACCAAATCAGCTCATCCTTATGTACAGAATATCTTCAAATATGCCAAGTGTTAGTGTTTTAAATGCTAAATAAATTAGACTATTAAATGGCAAAATCTCCTCCTTTTTCCTCTTTAAACTCAAAATTATTATTAATTGCCAAAAGTGATTTCCCTTTGCCTCCAAAAAATCAGAAAACTATGTTAAATAATTTAAATCGGATAAATAGGGCACTACTTACACTAAAAATCTTACTCTGCTTTTTCACTGCTATATTACCACTGCTTTTTATTCAGATACATGCTGCCTCTGAAATGCTAGAGTTGCTATTTTATGGCTTTGCACATCAATTCCTTTTAGCTAAATATTTTTCTTCAGAGACCCTGGAGCCAGCACATATGTATGACACTCCCTTAACATTACAAAGTCCAGAAAATGCATAATTTTAAGGAAAATATATTGAAATGGAAATATAATAGTGAAAATATATAGTGTTAGTCCCTTTCTGAAACAGCACTGTTGCTATGGCAATTCTCAAATCTAGTATTTTCATGAGAAGGCTCTCTTCATTGAAAGAGCCTCAATTTATATCCACCTTCATATTTATATGCTCAATTACACTTCAGAAACAGCATATGAACGGTTTAGTTCTGCTTCTATAACTTTTAGTCAATTCCCTAAGTAGATGTTTCTTAATATAAGGTTGCATATTCTAAGACTCTCAAGTTCCATTTTTACTTCTCCTGGAAATCAGTTGATACTGCCTTGACAGCTTTTAGACATTGTATCAACCCTTCTGCATGGGAATAAATAGAAATTAAGCTAATAGATTTGTCCTATCGAAATGGAAACACTACTGCATTGAAGTTATTTTGATAGGAAAATGTGCATGTTAACTCACAATGCAAAGAATGTACATGTTAAAATCTTTCCTCTGGTGACCTTGCAGTTTAATAAACCAGAGGAAACGTCTCCTCATAAAGGTATTCTAAAAAGTAGGTTAATCATTATCAATTTGTTGATAATTGACTGCAATAACATTAACCCGAGCACTTTGCTTCACTCTAATGTATTTATAATAAACAGTTCAATAGGAATCTCACTGTGACACAGCATTAATTAATATCTGCTTGTTGTAGAGTTACAGGTTTCCAATAGCCTCTGTGACACTTATTCCTTGGAGGAAATGTCAAATCTTTCTTATTTCAATGGTACTCATTATAATAGCATTAAAAAATACCATATGCTTCTCTTGTGGGTATATTCTGTAATTCCAGTGCCACCAGCAAGGAGTGATAGCGCACCAAAAAGCCTTGATGCTGAACATGGTGTGTTGAGAAAGAGCACTCAACACTTGTGACTCTCTGTGGAGAGTCAGAAAGGACATGGTGGGTTTAATACCCAAACCACCTTGCATCATTTTGTCAAGTGCTGAAGACATGCAGTGCCCCTTTGGGAAGGGAAATGAAAACGCCTCAACATTTTCTTTCCTTTACTGCAAAGCAAGCAAGCAAGCAATTCAAAGAAGTGATCAGACATATGAAAAAACTATGACTTACAAGACCAATTTTATGGCACCAGTTTCAAATCTGACAGTGTAAAAGCAGGCTCCCATGAAGAGCCTAACTAAAGTTAAGAAAACCCCCATAAATAAGTGACAGACCGTAGAGGCAAAACAAATGTTCCAACAGAACAGAAAACCCATGTTCCAACAGCTCAGAGCAGGATCATGGTCTTCAGGAAATTTCTGGACATTTAGTTCAAAGTGAAAAAATACTACTTTTCACTGTTAAATTTCATGGCTTTTTTTTCTCTTAGGTCTGATAAAATTACTCTCAACAGTCGCATTTCCCCAAAGGTTTATAAAGCAGAGGTTTCAGAATGCAGTGTGATAGGTCTAGACACACATGACTGTATACATATAAAGGATTGCTAAAATACACTTTGAAAAGCCCTTCTTAGAGCTACCTCTGCTTTGGAATTCAGAAGTCAGCAAGAGAAGCATAGAGGGATATTGCTTGCAGCTACCAGCTTCAAGAAATATACTGGAAATCCAGAAAAAAGAAGTAGGCAGAGTTTCTTTACACTTGCAAATATAACATTTTGAATTGTTTAGTTTTTTACTGTACTACAGTGCATTTAAAAACTGGCATTTATATTCTAGGCCAGGGATGGTCTGGTGATGTTTTTATGATGCAAGAATAATTGTGCCCCTGTCGAGGACAGCTCAGACATTGGTATAGAGATATCACACATCAATAAAACCACAAGATCATGTTCATCTTAGTTCTACTTATGGGCACTATTTTGGTGTGCAAAAGTGACTTTATTGAAATGGGACTAAAATGGTAGCTGTTATGCCATTGCTGTGTTAAAGACAGGTTAATGACTTTACATAAAAATTAACATGTTATTTCTATAGTACACATCTAAACAAATTTTAAGTTCAGATAAGCACAGCTGATGTGTGCTGGCTTTCATGTCTTTTTTTAAGATAGGTTCAGCATAAAAGACATTGCCTCTCCAATTCTTACACAAAGATTAAGTGCTAGGGACAGACGGGGAGAATTTATTTAGTCATTTATTTGCATCCCCAACCACCCTCATCCTTTCACCAGCTTTTATCTGACCTGAGTTAACTTATTTATTGCATCTTCATCCATCTGCTTCACTCCTTCCTAGTTCTCTGTAGCTTTTGGAAGAACACATAAATAATAAGATATTAAACACCACTCTTGGTCTGTTGTGACTTCTTCCTTTCATTTAAGCATATTCAGGGACTTTCAAGAAGACTCCTGCTCTGTGAATAAGACTTCTGAGTATATGAATACTGAATTATTGAAATCTTGGAAGTACACTATCATCCTGATTGAGGGAGAGAGTTATGACTCAGAGCTATGTCATCTTTTATTTTGATATAATCACAAAATCATAAAACAGAATATTTATATATTGTATACGTGCCATAGATGAAATTTCACTACAGCATGCACATGAAAAAGTAATATATTTCCTAAAGCCAAATCATCGTAATGAAAATTATTTCAACATGTATTAAATATTTTTGAAATTCATTTATTGCTCTGAAAAGCTTTAATTTTGAGAATATTTATTCCTATCAAAGGAAGACAGCCAGCTCTAAAAGAAGTCCTAAGTGATACATTTGGGGACTGAATGCAATCTGATTTAGTCTGGACAAGCCAAAATCTGAAACTTTATATTCATCTAACCCTAGTACTAAAGCCAATGAGCTCTACATGCTTTCAGAATCAATTTTCTAAGGTAAAGATAATTCTCTTTTGTCTAATTTTAATTCTTGTTCCAGCAGTTAATCTTCTGTTATTTTTTGTGATTAACTTAAACCATAAGACACTAACATGTTCATTGTACTCTTCAAAAAATTAATCCTGAGATAACTAGGAGAGTCTAGCAAAAAAGCCTCAGGAATCACGTTGAACAGCTCACACAGACCTCATGCAGCCATTCCATGCAAATGTGGTCTTCATTGTAAAAGATTTCCTCACTGCTTAAAAAAGAAGTTATGATATCGCTACTTTGCTGCCTCTTTACCCTCTTATAATAACAATTTTCCTACCATATTAATGACAAATACATCATAATTATCTCTCTTCACCTTCAGCTGGAACAGCACAGAACAGCCCTTAATCTAATTGCATCTCTAAATTCATAGGAAAACAGTCAATCATGGTAAAGACTTGTTTGACTACAAAACCAGTAATGATTCAAACAATTAAGACTATCACTGCCTCTGTAATTCACAGGTTCAGGAAAGCAACACCACTGTGATATGAAAGACTGAAATACTGTCTGGACAGCAGGAGGAGTTTGTAACTTCTGATTTCCTTGGTTCTGTCAACTTTGCCAGCCCATTTACATTAAAATAACTGCTGACATCTGGTTCAAGTCGGGGCACCAGTTCTGTGGAAAGCTGCACTTCATCTCAATAATGTCAGAAGACTGGTTTAGAGGTCATGGAACATCAGTTTGTTCCGTTTCCCCTCCATACCTGGCAGCCCAAGTATATCCTTTAAAATGGTAATACAATTAATCAGTATGATGGTTTGGGAATGCAATGTAAAAGGATTTAAAAAAATCCAATTTCAGAACTGCCAAATTCATTTAGTACAAGCAATGGTTTAACATAAGCCCAGGGAACCCTAGTCCCGGTTTTCTTCAGAAATACTGAAGCACATATAAAACAAAACAGAAGTACGGCCTCTTTACAGAGCATTAAGTGCTAAGCATTTCACAACAACAGAATTTCCCAAAGTACAGCTAAGGGTAAAGCCAACAAGAGTACTGGGCTTGCAAACCAGCCCTGCTAATGAACAAGTGTATGTGTGGTTGTACCCAGCATACCCAAACCCAATCTGGCCTGGGTGCATCATGAACTCAGAGGCTGGAGCTTCAAATAGACCAACCTTAAAAAAAAATAATAAATTTTTAATTTGAAAGGAAACTTTTATGTCCTTAGAGTCTCATACATATGTAGATTTTTCACTTTCTTTCTCCAACACTGCAGCATCTGTTTGCTCTGCTAGCGCGGATATCACAACTATTCCCTCTACCCCCCAGATGGGAAAGCCCTAACAGCAGCTAAACAACTACCCTGAAAATAAAGAGTAATATCAGCTACTCATATCACCAATTTATATCCCTATGTATGCATTATTTTGCATTTGCAGGACTAATTTACTCTGACAATATCCACAAACACATCAGCAAAATACTAAAATACTATGAATGTGGAACATTCATTTCCACAATTGTTTCTTTCAGTGGTACAAGTGCTAGGGCAAAATTTGAGGAAAAAAGACAAAAAAATAAGAAGAAAGAATATGACTTTTACAGTTGTTTTAACTCAAAATAGGTGTCAGAAGTGTAGCACAAACTAACTTAAAATAGAATAGTATTTCTCTGTGCCTGAAATAGGAGATGAATAGGGAATTGTTTAAATTTATTCTCTCTCCATTCATTAATATTCCATGAGACAATTATGATAGACTCAAAAGAATTTATTTAAATTACAAAATAATTTTAGCAAATAAATTTGCTCTGTAGAACATGCTGAAACAGTTTATTAACACCATTTATTATCCCTAACAAGAGCAGCATCATTTACTTTGTTACGGAAGCCATAGAACATTGCTTCTTTTCTGCCCAAGTGGATGTGCAGCTCCTAAAGCAAGATTTCCTAAGTATAACAGAATTTCACACATTTGTTTTCAGAAAATATGATCATGAAGACAGCCAAATGTAAACAGACTTTTTGTTTGGTTGTCCAGGTGTAAGTCAGCAAGAAGAGCAATCTTTTGGGAAAATACAAATTTCTCTCTTCTATTTCCCTCATTTACCAAAACAGCAAAACCTGAAAGGACTGGGAATAACCCAAGCCAATTGTACACTAGCACCTTTTACAAAACAGTGGGAAGCAAGTGGCATGGGAATGCTGTGGCTGCAGATTCTGGAAAGCATTCAAGATTTCCCAGTAGCATCTGTGGCAGTTTATTTTCTCACCACTGCCTACTGCAGAGCAGTAACCCCTGCAGGCCTGGAGGAAGGCACAACTGAGCCCAACATTTCGAAAAACTTGCAAACGTTGTTTTATCTTCATGACTGTAGACAACATTCCAGAAGAAATGATGCTTTATCCTCTAATACTCTATTCTTAAGATCAGCTTGCTCAGTGTCAGCACTGTTTTATAAATACTAACCTAGAAGTGCAACCTAGAATACATTCTGGAAACTGGCATCCAAATGCAAATACTGTATTTTAGAGCTAAATACACAGAAAATTATACATATGAACACATGCATAAAGTTTTTTATACATATATCTCTGGCACACTAAATGTCAAAAGAATCTCAAAAGAAGTTTCTTATTTCATTGGTCCATAGCATGGAGAATCATAACCTAACATAAAAACATGCTTAATATATGTTTTCTAGGTGACATTCACAAATGCTCCATAAATAACACCTGTTTAATGTCTCTAGCATCAACAACAAAATAAAAGGTAACATTTCTACCTCTCTTCCAGAAGAAAATTAAGAAATCACAAGATTAAGAAATCACAAGATTACTAAATCACCAAGAAATGCCCTGGAAAATAACAATTTCTTGGCTCTTCTACTCCTCAGTTGTAAATCAGCATTTGCAAGGCATCTCTCAGAATCATGATTAGAAATCTCAGATAAGAAGAGGAAAAACCCAAATGCATTATTGTAGCACTAGAGCTATTCTGTATTGTATTTCTGTGGCTCATCACTACTTAAAAAAAAAAAAAGTTATAGATCATCCCTTCCATAAAATTAAGTATCAAAGGACTCATTATCATTACAGTAATTAAGTGCATTTGTGTTAATTTCCAGGATATCTGTCTGTCAGTGGGTTAAAATATCTTCTGTTCTATCATTTTATTTCCAGCAGGTAAGACGGACAGTACATCAGTAATTTCAAGTCCAGTTCTTGCCTGCATAACGTGGTTCCTGCCCAACGTGAATGGTATAACACCTCTTAATGTAAGGAGCAAACAGTAAGACTGCAGAGGAATAAGTTTGGAACAATCCAGGCTTGAAGCTAAATTGGATTATTGCAAAGAGATGGAACTGAGACGTGCAAGATACCTTGGAAGTTATTTACAGATGAGAAGCAAAAGACCTAAGAAGAAGGAATGTTTTTAGCACCCCAGGAAACAAAGAGCTGTATAGAAAATATCCTATATGGGCCACAGGGAGACCAAAATACAAATCCGAGACCAAAACAAAACAAAAGGCGCTCTTGCCACGTAATGCAAATTTACAGACATTTTAGTAAGGCTGATGGTAACATCAGCATCCCTATTGTAACTTACAGAATTTTTTTTTACCCTCCCAGAAACCTTATAATCACCCATATACGTGGAATATCCTGACCTCCAATTCAGCACCCCGAGCTGGTGCATGCAGGGTATCAATGAAATTGACTTTTCACTTCATTACCACAAGACTTGAGATGTGAGAGGCTTCAATTCCAGCCAACTGTCTTGCCCAAGCCTCTCACAGAAATATAAATAGATGTTTAACTTTCAAAGGATCCAGACTGTGCTTTCTTTTCTGTGCTGTTTTTTGGAAGTTTTGAGATCATCTGTTTTATGTAATGTAGCTGCAAAAATATTGCCTCTGAGTTAGCTCTGCAATAATTCATTCTTGCTACAGCAATGATTGAGTAAACAGAAGCTTCTACCAGAGGCATTCTTTTCTATTATTTATTGTAATATTTTTTCATAATTTAATGAGAAAAAATTTAAAAGCAATATTTTCATCCTTTCATGTTAAATTAATTTACAGTGCTATAAGCCATAATGAAAACAGAGAAATCATCAGCAAAACAGCATGCTAATAAAGACAGATTTCTACAAAGTTCTTTAACTAAACTCATAAAATAATTTTTTTCTATTTCTGTCAGGTCCAGCTTTCTCTATTTGTTTCCAAGTACTGAGATATGCAGTGAAATTTATATAATAATGAAAAAGCAGAAACTGCATAAGAACATAGAAATTGAGAATAAAAAATATTTTTATTTTAAGCAAATCTGATTTATATTAGCATATGTTCTAAATATCTGCCCCCATCTAATGTGGAAATGTCAACCTCCAGTCTTATCTTGTAAAGATATTAGGAAAAAACCCCAAAAAAATATTTAAATTAATAAAGTAGCCTCAAAATGGAAATAAAATTAATTAAATAATTTTAAAATCCCCACAGCTTCCTCTCCCTTTCCTCCATCTCACCCAAACACCTGGGTAAAGAGTTTCTATCCTGAGTCAGTTACAATAAATGTTGACGATCTGTAAAATTCCTTTTGCTATCAACAGGACTTGAATCTCCCAGGATTAGGAGGAATTCGTGGCTGTGGAAATGTAGCTGCAAGTTTGCTCCAAGGACAACATGCGGCATTTCTGCTTCCGTGCCCTGATCACAGAACTGGATTAAACCTGGTAACGATCCTGGTGTCACCTGAGGCAGTGTGAGCCCAGCAACACCCGGGTGTGTAACTGTGTGCTCAATATCTAACAGGAAACACAAGGTAATGAAAAAACAAGCTGTCACTCAATAGCTCCCCTTGCAGAAATTACATTTTTTGGCGGTATTTTTCACGTGGTGCTAACCCTCCGTAGTATTCCATGTCCCACAAATCAAAGGTTAAAATAAAATGACTAAATTATTTTTTTTTTTAAGAAAATCAATAAGCTGGGATTTCAACACTGCTGCTACTCTTACTCATGAGGCACAGAATTACAGCATCATAGTTAAAAAGAAAAAGAGATGATCCGTTCAGGCTAATGCGCTGTTGTGACTGTAATAGGTGTAACGTAAGTGAGAACAGGTTTATTTCATAGCTTTGATCTCACAGCTTCCAGCAGGTTTCCAGGTTCTGGAAAGAAAGGATTTGCCACTTCATTTATAGATCAGGGAAATGCTCTTTGATATAACCGGTACAAAAAATAGCAGGACAACTGTAAGCTTTTCCCAGCAAAAGACCTTTGAAGTTCAACAATGAAATTAAGTGACTCAGTCTTTTGGGTTTTGTACTTAGTTCTCTAGGAGGGCTGTCTCGCTATTCTTTTTTGTTGAACTATGAAGTAGTTGCAAAAAAAAAAAAAGTCATTAAAATTGTAGCAACCTAGCAGACTGAGGTAGAAATTAAAATTAGGTTGGTTTAATATAGTAGACAATTTATGGTATTTCTGGGGACAATATAATTTATATCTTTAATCTGCTCAGTTACTAGGTGGTGCTTACATATCCTCCATGGGCAAAGTTCAGCTAAAAACTGTAATATCTGATTCAGATACCAGAAATTAATACTCTGGCATTATTAAAAAGAAGTCACACAGTCTCTTTTTAAGGCTAATTCATTTGTTTCACAACAAATTATCAGTGTAACCTGATAGAAGTTATTTTTGAGTTTTGATACAATTTTTTTCAATCAAGGTGCTGTAAGCTATGAAGACTTCTAACATGAAAAAAATTACACAGAGTAAGAAAATAAAAATGTTCATCTTCAGAACTGATTAATATGCATAGCTTCTTGGTGCTTATGGCCTCTTTTGGTTTTGCATTATCTTTTCAACTACACAGACAGTACGGAGATGAAGATATTTGTTTTAATTTGAGTCCAGACATTTTCCCTCTCATACCAACACTTCTGGTGACTCTTAGTGCATAATAGTAAATCCAACCTAAATAATCAGATGATAAGCAATGTATTATTTTCTCTGCTACAATTGTTCATAAATCCAATGTTCTGTTTTAGATGTGTAATCTGGTCAGTTGAAAGCTGCTAATTTACTGAGGCAAAAATGGACAGCTGAATCTCTGAACTCTCCCATCATTTCTAAAGCCTCTTCCACCTCTATTCCCATTCAGGAGTTATTCCACACAGAAGGGTAAACATGAAAAAACACTGTTATTGCAGGCACTTCAACCCATTTCATATGGAAAAGAAACACAAAGGACAGAAAGCACTAACATTTTCCCACCTGGTGACAACAGAGGCAAGGCAAGCCAGAACAACATCAGGCATAAATATTTCTCATAGAGGCAGAGAAAAAAACCTAATATCACTGCCTCAACACTTACGAGATATTTATGTGGGCAGGAGGGTCAACAGAAGACATAGCTTAAAACCTGGAGTGGTCTGCCAGAATAAATTTTCTAGATATATTTTCACATATCTTCATAGTTCTATATGACTAAATTCATGGTCGTCATTTTGGGGAAAAGTGATCTCAGCAGTCTGAGTTTACATCTTCTTTCTCTTCTATTGCCTCATGGGCAATTGCATGATTTAGAAATATACAGAGTGGCAGGACCTACATGAAACTATAAGCTCTTTAACCTGTAAAAGACCACCAAATGAAATGAAAAACCCCCACAAAACCCCCACCACATTCACACACGAGAGAAAGAGAGAGAGAACATACATTTTACACCAAGTTTAGGCAGCTAGTGTAGCCTGAGTTACTTAGCTACTTCTCCTAGGCTCTGTCTAAGTCAGAGGAGAGGAATATGTTTCCCCAGGAGGCAAATAGCCCCAGCGTAGCTGGACTAAACTGTCCTGTGGAAGTGCTTCTCTCTTATCCTTGTCTGTGCAGAGCTGGGAAGACAAGGAACTGCAACCAAGCTGAGCTCAGTGGCAAAAAACTCCTGCAGCAAAACACATTCACAAACAGCTCCTGGACATTTCTTCATGGTGTGAGGAGATACAAACACAGCTGCTCTTGCATTGCTAGGGAGGTGAAGAAAAGGGGGTAACTGCATTTGGCCAGCTGCATAACTTTCTAGATTCCACCAGCTCTTAGCAGAACTTAAACAGCTCACACATCATGAACAATTAAAAGTAGATGTCAGAAGTCAACTCTACATCACCTGAAGTAAGAATTCCAGTAAGAACAGGCGGCAGATACACAACAAACTGGTTACGTGGCCTCTAAATAATCTTAAAGCAAACAAAACATTGGAGAGAGGACAGTACTGCATTCCTATAATCTGGTTACTCAGTACATTAAACTGATACCTGGATACAAATAGCAGAGCTTGTGGCTGCTTGCACCAGTGTTTACATCCTCCTAACCTCACCTAACAAAATCTCAGAGGTTATCTGAAAAAAATACATAGCCCACATGGTGAACAGGTTATCTGTATAAGCCTAAACCCACATGAGAATATGTATGAACGATAATAGAATGTATATATAAATACACTACATATAAAAGAAGAAACTATATAATAGAATCTGTGAGTTTACATCTGATTTCCAGTGTCATAGGCTCTAAATAATGTCACTCAATCTCATGAGAAACAGCTCAGTACTGCTATATTAGGGTACTTGGTCAGCATCATAACATCAGATGACCTCCCCCCCATAAAAATACATATAAAATCAGAAAACTGACAACAAAAATAGCAATTATAAACCCTAGAAAGAGTACTAAGTAGCTATATATTTTCATTATATTATTCAACCTTTGAAAATGCAATTATTTACCAACAATTTCAGAGAAGTTAAGGCCAAATCTAGTTACATTTACCAAGACAAAATACAGTAAAACTATGATAAGTAACTGTAACTTAAGGCTGGATTTTCTGAATTCTCAAACAACATGTATTTTAACCAAATGGAAAATCCTGAACACCAGTTTACAATCTCCTAACAAAATACAAGCACTGCCACAAAGAAAGACAAAGGCCCCCTTCCAGAAAGTTTCTAGTATTATCAGCGATAACAGGTGATGAACCCACTGGAATAATTGCAAAACAGACTGACATAATAATTCTGTACTAATAGCCAAAAAAATAGTCTTTGATTCATATGTGGGATAAATGGCAGTTTATGTGGTGAACATCAGCAAAATGGAATGATCCACTCAAGAGAAAACATACAAAATGAAATGGTATCCAATGAAAATAAATTATTCAAATGAAAAATGTGGCATGCAAGGATAAATGAACATGTGGAACTTTGTGCTGACAGAAGAGATTGAAATTCTTTTCAGCAGTTGAAATAAAGAAAGTCTAAACTTCTGACAGACACTTGATATAGAAAAGTTACTTTTGCCAAACATTGTCAGTTTAGATAGTGGGAGTTGCTACAGTAAACAACTGCTGCACAGTGCATATACAGAACAGCTAGTATTGTGAAAAAGTGTAAATTCACATGCAGAAAACCTGTGACATAGCAGCTATATACTCACAAAAAAGAAAATTTGGAGGCATTTCTTAGAAGGCAACTGTTTTTCTCAGTACTGTCTAAAAACCTTTCACAAAACCAGTATAACTTTTCTCTGAAAATGATTTGTACTTTTTTATTTTATTCTTTATTTTTTTAGGTCATTGACTTCTTACATATTCAGGAAGATATCTGCCCTAAGCCAAAATTAATACTTTTCCTCAGTTACGCACTGTACAATTTATCCTTTTTATATTAACATGTTAATAATCACAATACAATCATTTTTTCTTTTTACCTGCCTTGGGAAAATACACATTTGGTCTCACAAATGAAAAATTATGTGCTCTTTAGCCAGGTGTATTGAACAGTCTGGTAGGAGGCATAATTCCACAAGGCACAGATACTCTTTTAAACTCATCATCAGAATATATTAAAGGCTACCACTGGGTTTTTGCCTAGTTTTTACTGATTATTCACTTTGCAAATAAATGTGCTATAAGCAATACAAAGTGAATAGAAGAACTAAATGGCAGATTAGACTGTACTAGTGATGGTCACAGGAAGATGGAATGGCAGAAATCTTCAAAGTTCTGGCAACTACTCAGTCTAATTCCTGTCACTTCAAACTGATGGGCTACAGTGAAATATGACATTTTCTTAGAAAGATTATGAGAAAGTCCATCTATCCCCTTTCCTGGATGTGGGAGAGCCTGCTTTAGAAAAGCCTACACAAAGAGTGATGAGACATCTTATAGAAATGATAAGGTCAGGAGAAAATGTAGGAATTGGAACCTGCTCAGAATAATGGCAAACCATCTTACGCCTTCCATTCCATTTCTACTTGTGACTTTTCCATGTTCTCCTCTAATAATCTTACTCAACACAACAGATCCTCACACTTCATGCCACAAAAGCTTTTCCCATCTAATCTGTGTTTGAAAACCTGTGTTTAAAGCTGGTAGGGTTTGAATGCTGATCTACAAATGAAAAGTTTGGTTATTGCTGAGCTCTGGTGTGCTCAATAAACTTTTACAGAGGAAATACATAAATCAGCCAAGTGAGAATACAACAGGTTATTTAGCACATTTGAAAAATTGGATTTTTGTTCTACCTTGACTATGCGAACATATGCAAGTGAGAAATTAAAAGAAGAAATTTATCTTCTTATTTGAAAACACTCACTGTATATGTGAGATTTCTGACAATTTAGAGCTGTTTATTTTCATGAGAATAAGTTTTAAGAGTATTTACATCTCATTCTAGTAACAGAGTACTAGATCTCTTCATAAAACAAGCCTTTTACCTCCCAAAAGAAAATTAATGCTGATAAGGGGTTTTTCCCTAAGTTCAGAAACAGGGAGGGCAGAAGCAGAATACACATTAATGTATCAACTCCTAGGCAATCTACAGCAGCAATACATTTCTGTTTTTATGATACAGACCATCCAGACTAAACAAACTGAAACCAAATATACGACAAAAAGTAGTGACATCTACCTATCCGATCTATTGCTGATTTCTGACCACTTCTCTTTGATAACCAGCTAGGAAGAACAGCTGTATTATTGTCTTCCCCAATGAGAATCAGCACCTGAGTCTCCTGTGGAAGTGTTCAGTATTTGACACCTGCTGTTAACAACAAAGGAACACTATTCCCCTTCCTCGTGACTGCTAATTACAATACTGAGAAATTTGTGTTTTCAAAGTAATGTTATCCAATATTTTAAAAAATCCACTCTGAGGAAAAAAATCACTCTGAGATACTATCTAGCCCTGTCTCAGATTAGGTTGTAAGAGCACTTGCGTTAAAATTCAAGATTTTAAAAATTCCCTTCTATTACTCAGTGGAGTAAGATGGCTCTGACAGTTGCTATTCTATTCCAGGTACTGTACAACATATTTCATTTCAGAACTGGCAACAAGTCAGTATAAAAGGCAAATATGGAGAATTAAACTTTTTAAAAAAACAGGTAAGGGAAGAAGATTATGTATTATTTTTAAAGCTTTCAGAGAACAACTGCAAGCAGAAGTGACTGAAAAAGTGTTTCAGAATGGAGAGTGACAAAGTGTTTCAGAACAGAGAATGGAAGTACTTGAAAATTAATTACTATAAAATTTTTTTTAGTATTGAAATGAGCAAGAATATTACAGATACCTTCTCTCTTCTCTTTCAGTGAGATTTATCATCTAATCCATAGATCATGTCACAAAATGAACTGTGCTGGACAATTATATATAAATTATATTTGAAATAAATTTGCAAACAAAGTTTCATCTTCAAAGAACCTATTCTGATAAATAATTGAGAAGTGTCAGGAATATGTATCTACCTCAGCTTTGTACTACTGTAAAAAACAGCTGCCTGGACACCTTAAAAACAGGTGAGCACCTCTGAAGTATTGACAGTAGTAGAAGAGACAAGAGTGCCTTGCCTGCTGTTCATGTCCCTTGTTTTAGATAAAAACATCACTGTGAGAAAGTAAGGGTACTGCCCATGCTGTATATTCTTAGGTATAACTTGAGGCACTGCATATTTTTCATATTATGAGCAGCAAAACTCCTGCCTGTAATGGAAAACTACTTAGGCTATAGGCTAAGTGAGCATGAAGGTGGCAATAAAAATAAATCTGCTATGTATTTCATGCTGAAGTATTAACTTTGCTTCATTTATCATATCCTGGCATACTTTTAGTCAGGTCTATACTACCAATAATTTGTCAGTCATCATAGATTATTTCAGAAACATTTTGTAAGCTGTGTATATAGTATAGAAGCATTCTCCAGTTACTGTTTAAATAGGTGTCACATGCAGTATTCTTTGTCAAATTTCAGTGAAAAAAATCTGTGATGATATTAATCTACAGGCTTAATATTAACTGATTGCATTCATAAGGTAACAGGATAAATCCACACTAGCTTCAAAATTGCATCTAACATCACATAAGCTGCATAAAGTGTCACATACAATTATTGCTAAAAAGACAGACCAGGAAAGAACTTCATACAATCATAGAATTCTTAAGGTTGGAAAAAACCTCTAAAATAATCAAGTCCAACCATTAACCTAACACCACCAATTTCACCACTAAACCATGTCTCTAAGTGACATGGGATTCAGGGATTGTGACTTGACTACTCCCCTGGGAAGCCAGTGCTTCTTCCAATGTTTGACAACTTTTTCCATGAGAAAATTTTTCCTAATACGGAATCTAAACATGCCCAGGCACAACTTGAGGCCACTTCCTCTTAAAAGAAGAGACCAAATCCCATCTCGCTGCAACCTCCTTTCAGCTGAAAGCCTGAGCCTCCATTTCTCCAAGCTAAACACCCCCAGCTCCCTCAGTAGCTCCTCAGAAAACAGGACTGGCCCCAAAGCTGAGCCCTGGGGAACACCACTGGTGTGCATCTGGCAGCTGGATGCGACTCCATTCCCCAAAACTCTCCGGGCCTCGCCCCACAGCCAGTTTTTATCCACTAAAGAGCACACCCATCCAAGTGATGAGCAGCTGGTTTCTCGAGGAGAATGCTGTGGAAGTTCTCTTCCACACAATCCAGGAACCTCCTGCACTGCTTCTTCTCTGCTGTGTTTCTGCATTTCCAGAGGACATCTGGTAAGATGGAGTTCCCCATGAGAAAAAGGACTCGTGACTATGAGACTTCAACCATCTGCTTACAGAATATTTCATCTTCTTCTTCATCCTGATGGGAGGTCTATAACAGACTCCCACCAGAACACCTGCCTTGTTGGCCCTCCCCTGATTTTTAACCATAAACACTCAACCCTGTTGTCACCAGCATCAAGCTCTAGCCAGTCAAAATACTCCCTTCCATACACGACTGTCAAACCACCTCTCCTGCCTTGCCTATCCCTTCTAAAGAATTTACAGCCACCCACTGCACACTCCAGCCACGCGAGTTATCCCACCATATTTCTGCGATGGCAGCTGTCTCATAGTTTTCCAGCTGCACAATGGCTTCCAGCTCCTCCTGTTGGTTGTCCCTGCTGTGTGCAGTGGTGTAGGTAAGGTGGACTTTGGGCTATTGATCCCACCATCTTTCTGCAGGGAGAACCCCTAATTCCTGTGTGACCATTCTGAGGTGCTTCCATGGTGTCTAACTCATCAGTAACTCTTGTGTCTTTGCAGCCACATGGATCTCCAGCCCCTACCTCCACCGAGATGTCAGACCAAAGGATCTCACTAGCACACCATCCCTCAAACATTGGCATGCCATCCCCAGGCTTATCTCAAGTGAGCCTGGTTTTGTATCTTTCTCCCTTCAAATCCAGTTTACTCTTCACTAAACCCTGGTAACTCCTGTGCAAAGATCCTTTTCCCCCTTTGAGACTGGTGTACTCCATCTGTCACCAGCAGGCCTGGTGTCATGTAAACCAACCCGTGATTATAATTAACACAGTAGAGAGTTTGTATCACTATAAGTATGAAAGCAGAAAGTGAAATTAATTTTCACCTCCCTCATATGGTTACTTATCAAACCAGGCCTCATGAGGACACATGATGCATTTCAAGTAGAAAAAAACAAAAACCAGCACATAATTACACAACTCCTTGGAGTAACGGGTTTGTATCCTTGAAAATTCTCCAGAAAGTATTTTAACTGTGTGAATCACTTCAACTATTACATTGCTGTCAGTTCAGACAAATGATGCATGCAAATACATGCTTGTACAAACAAACAGGGTGTTTATAATGCAATATTTTAATATAATTACATCATCAGGTAATTAGAATGTGCAGTTATATAAGTCTCACCTTTCTCCTTCTGCTACTGAATGAACTGCTAACTACTAAGGAAAGATTAATCTTTATTAGCAACAATTGAGTTAATGGTTTCTGAACATGAAAAGGACAACAAATGCCTAAAAATGTGAGATTTTCGTAGACAAGCAACTGCTGCTGTATAAAAGTTTCTGTACAGCAAGTCATTATTTAAATTGTTTAAAGAAACAAAATAAAGTTTGAGAGTGTAAAGCAGAAAACCAGTGGATCACTTAAAGTGAGATAAACATCTGTAGTGACAAGGATACAAAACTAGTACTGAACTCAGAAATTTAGGTTTTTCATTACTGGTGTAGAAAATTATTTATCAAAACACTGCTTTACATCTAGTGGTTAAAAATATCAGATTAAAACAGAAGAATCCTAGTGACTATTTATGACATTATTCAAGTCTATGGAACTGCATAAAGAGCAAGACAGAGACTGAAGATCTAAATCCATTTGCTATGATTGATCATAACTTCTACGCATTCTATAAACCCAGGGAGTCAAAGTTTCATTCCAAAGACTCATGAGACACTGATCTTTAATCAGAAATCACCGTTTTATTTTACCTCCTAGGATCTGGATTCAGCCTGGTTGGTGAGAGAAGAAAAAAAAAGACTTCATGCGGAAATAAAAAAAAGTAAGTTGGAAAATTCTAATCCTGATGGAAAGCATTTAGGATCTTTTCTGTGTTGGGGCAGGGCTTGCAGTTTTACTGCATGTACTGGATGATAATAAACCATATTGAGGACATGGACTGTATTTGAATGTGTCTGTTTTGATACATGTACAATTTACATAGTGAGTTTCTTGGAATACAGTCATTGCCTGATGTGTTATGTAGGGTAAGTATATTTCTGACCCACAATACAGAGTTAAAAAAAGGCTTATCACTATTTATGTTTTATGTGGCTGATTGTATGGGTTAGTGAGCAACAACCCCTTTCCATAAAGCACATAAATACATACTTCTGAGACTTCCGTGACTTAGTAAAGCTCCTTTTTGTCTGAATCTTTTATATGCATAAACTGTGTGCAAACTACACATTTGTGTCATGTTCTTGCTTTTCATCCTTATACATCAAAGTGAATTGTGAGAGAGAACTCCTACAAGCAGGGTGTGAAGCCTGGAAGAATCAACACAGCAATACCTGAGAAACAGAATGAAAAGCCATACTCTCTTTCCTGATCATTCAGCTGGCATCATAAAATTGTTCTGTTGATAAAATTGTGCTCCATTACCCATTTTTAGCAAATAGACAGGCAATATTTGCACCACTATCAGGAAACTGTACGTGTTTGAACAAAAAGCTTTCACAATAAAGACTTGATATAGAGCACTGGGTTATGACTACTGCAAATATTACCCATCACAGTAAATGAATTTATTTTATAGCTAAGTACTCTTAGACTACTGTATAAATTTACTCTTTTTTTAAATTACTTATAACCAAATTTTTCACAGTATGTTTTTCATAAATAAATAAATTAAGGCATAGGGTATCCAAGTGCTTTAAATATCCAGTTTTGAATTTCCTGTTAACAGCAAAATCATGCACTTTGAGGGAATACAAGAAATTTCTTCACTGAAAAGGTCACTGAGCTTTGGAACAGACTGCCCAGGGAAGTGGCTGAGTCACCATCCCTGGAGCTACTAGAGGATGTGTACATATGGCACTTAAGGACATGGCTTAGTGATGGCCTTGGCAGTGCTAGGTTAATGGCTGACTTGATGATCTTAAAGATCTTTTCCAACCTGAACTATTCTATGATTCTATGAATACTGGAAGAAAGGGTCCTGCCTTCCAAACAGCCAATCAACTTCACATTTAAGAAATTTAAGACCTCAAGCAGACATATCTGTATTCCTCCGAATAACTGTAGCGAAGAAAATGCAATGGAAGTATGGCAACATAGTTCAACAGCACCATCTCAACTAATTAATTTTCTTTCTCCTCAAGATTCTCTGAAACACTAAATACAATATTATCTCACTTTAAGATTTCTTTTTCCCCAGAGGAAAATAACTGTATGAAAACTGTCCAGCCATTTACTGTGAAAATTTGCATCGTTATCTCTTTTTATTACCGCAACAGAGCGTGTTGACAATAGACTACCAAATTAACATTTCTCATGTATTTGAAAGTAATGGAGAAAAACTAATTCAGTTAAGCTACAAAGAATAAACCTGATGCAAATTATATAACTTCCATAAATATCAGATATGCTTGATAAACTCTCATGTTTGCCAAATGCCTCTGTACTGAAGTGCTTGTCTTACCTGCCACTGTTTCATGAGGTCCCGAACCATTTTGGCATCCTCTAGTGTCTTTTCTTTGTGTGTAGCATCCTGCAGGACATTTGCAGTTGTTTCAGCTTCTGTAAGCCAAGCAAGGAACTTTTCAAGATCCAGGTAGAATTGCTGCAACATTCTTAGGGCTGATTCCAGAGCTGCTTCACGTTCAAAAACCCTGCACAAATACAAATAATCAAATACAGCATTCTTTGGAAGAAAACAAACCTTAATCATTAAATCAAAATGTAACAAAGACATGCTAAATATTTTTCATGTACCATGAAGGTAAGTATGCTGATACATTAGCTACAGAACTTGCACTGTATATTTGGCAGGTAGGGTTCTTTTTCTATGTTTTCACCTGAGAAGTAGTAAGTAGAATTCATCTGATACAAAATTAAGCAAAACCACTTCTTTCAAAGTGCTATGCCTCAAATATGCACACTTGAAAATCAGAACTAATTCCCTGGTTTGTTTTAATAAAAGATTATTTTCTTACACTACAGTGTAAATTCTTGTTTATTTTAGAAATCACAAAATAGTTCCTGACCTCTGCATGATATGATAAATTTCAAGATTAGTTTTCATGACTTGAAACCTTTGGAGATTGTGTTCAATACCTTAAATCCGAATAACACTGAAGTTTGTGGTGGGTTTTGTGGTTTCTTTTTAAAAAATTATTATATTGTTTTCAATATGAATGTGATAAATTACAAGGATGGTCTCTATCAATTACATGATAAAATACAATTTTTAAAGACAAAGGCTATCTTATCCTTGGGGAAGGTCTAACTCACAGATTAGGAAAGAACACTAAAGATTTCAGCAATTCTGGTGCTGAAAAAACCATAAAATGGTCTGTAACACAGACCTGTGTTACATCAGCATTCATGTACAATGTAGGTGTCACGTATTCACTGATTTTTTTACTTTGAACTTGAGCAAAATACTGATTTACAAACATGAGCAGCCAAGTAGGACATCGTTCATTAACACGAATCTGTCAAGGTTACTTACCTATTGTATTACATGCATATTTATTTAATATCAACATGATAACTAAACAATTTTTTAAGCTCTGAAAATACTTAGTAAGGTCATTTGGTAACGTGCATTATTTCAAGTGGAATGAATGCAGTTTGATGCACACCTATGTTAAGTCTACACACCTGTGGCGGTCTTCACATATCTCAATAGATTTCCTGTCTAGTTGTGTAGTTTTTTTGGGAGACACTAGGATGCTAGATTCAAGCAGATATAATTTCTCAAGTTATAATTTATCAGAGGAGGCCATGAAATTTCCAAGCTGTAATCTCTCTTTTTCTTCCTGTTCCCTGTCATGAAGTGGTTGCACTCCTTGGAAAGTAATGATATCACCCTAAAACCCAGTACACTAGTTGAAGTGAGAAAAGAAAAAAAACCCACCACCACAAGTTTTGCCAAGTGGCACTGACTTAACAGATTTTTTGACAAGCATATAAGTAAATTGCAGCAGAGGATAGTAAGAACAGAAAAATTCAGTCAGAGTACAGGCGAGGACAACAATTCAGGAAAAAAATATCCTCCCTGAGAGACTAATGTCACAAGAACTGCCATATTTCTATTATATTTTTAATCCTTTGACATCTTATTTGCTTTTCTCAACCACTTTGTTAAAAGAAAGACTTAATTTTTCATTCAAAATGTGAAAAAGCTATTGAATGCCTCACTACAAACTCATCCATCAATTTTTTCAAAGCTTAAAAATGGACTGAATTTTCACCTCATTTGCACCTGTTGCCACCTACAAGAATTCTCCACATCATGGCACTGCTTAGCCTGCATTAGAATGTGTCCCCAGGGGGCTGTCAGTAGGAAACACTCAGCTGAAGAATAGTGAACATGATCTCTTTCCCAGCTTTATTCTATGTGGGCATAAAACATGGCTTGTGGGTAGGCTACTCTTGAAATTTAAAATAACCTCAATGAAAGAATTTGTTCTTTTTTTAAACTAAAGAATAATTGCATAGAAATTACACATAAATATATTAGGAATATACATTAAAAGATAATAAGACAGAGAAAATCTTTTACCTGGAAAATACTGTATTGACCTATTTACCACTTTTAGCTCAAAACCAGCATCACATTTATTCAATACAACTTGGAAATGGAATACACTTGCATGAACTGAATGTATTTTTTCCAGCTCTTCAGAGCAGAATTCTGTTATGAGATATGTTTTATAGCATTATTCTAATTCAATTTACAGTGTGCAGCATGATAGTTAATAGCCTTTGTAGAATGACCTATAACATTTTTTTCTTACGCAGTTCCTTCAGAACATGAAAGGCATATTTTTAACTACTGTACACCTGAATTCCTATCAACACACAGCAGTACTCTAATAATAACTTTCTGCAAATACACAGTGAGATTTAAAAATAACCAAAACACAAGCACAGATATGAAAATGATATTCAAGGGGAAAGCGATTTGAAGCATTACTCAAAGTCAGAATTTGTGTTTTAGAGAAAGTCTCAGACTTCATGAAAAAATATAGCGTTTTATTGATCTGGGCAAAGAATGAAGTTTTTGCCATTAAGAATCTTCTGGCACTTCTATGATGCTCAGAAATCTTATGGCACATAACTCTTTCAGTCTACAGAAAAATGTTTCTTATCTATAAGCATAGATAGACACCCTCCAGAAAATATGTAGTACTTTGCATTTTAAATTTTGGTGCAGCTAACATGCAATAAACATTCAGCTACACTGACAATTCCGCAGCATATCAATAAACTTCACTCTACTTGGCTTTCTCATTACAAAAGTATGAAGTTAGAATGAGAAGGCCTAAACATGAAAAATAAAACTGAGCATCAAATCCAGCACATGGAAAATTCCACAAAATGATAGGGGAGAAAGAAATACCTATACTGAGCAGGGCATTATTGCACAAAACCAAAATAAATATGCTTTCTCTTTAGTCTGTATTATCCAGATATGTTTAATTTCAGAGGGAATGTAAGCTGTAAGAAAAGAACATGAAGTAACCAGAACTATATTTTAGTGTAAATGGGAAACTGCACAGTGCAAACACTACTATTTTACGCCTAAAATACTAAAAGATGGTAATAACAATTAAAAAAAATATATTTTAATGGAATAATCATGATTTAATCTGTTCTACTATGATATAAAAATAATCACACAGTGTATAACCAAAAGCTTCTTATTTGAGGAAGAAACACTAAAGGTGGGATTAATCTTATTTTGATCTAGACACCCAGAGACCAGGCAAACTACACCCCCTCTATAAAACATGGACACTAGCATTTCTGGAATTTAGTTTCTCCTCCCTTGTCTGCACACATCTGTCGTACCAGATCAAAGTTGGAGTAGATTTTTTTCTCCTGACTAAACCAGTAAATCAGCTATAACTTAGAAAATTTGAATTTTACACAAGCCTAGATTTTTTTATGTCTAAAAGTTGGCAAGCTGGTCTCCAATCATCCCTGTAAATTTGATTTTTAGGAACTAGTGGCACCAGTGACACTCACCAACTCTAGTTGTCATGAGTTTTGTTGGAGGACAGAAGTCATGATGTACTTTTAAGAACAAGTCAGCTGAAGGCTTTGAGTTGAGGGGATAATGGTGGGTGAGGAAGTGAGTCAAGTGATGTGTGAGCATTTATACTGCCAGGAAGATGTTTTCAAGGGTTTTTTTCAAAAAAATCCACAAAAAATGAAAGTTCCCAGCCTCTGTTTCAGGACACTGCTGTCATGCTAAGAACTTTTAAAGCTATTATTTTTTAAACATAGCAGTATACAAATGTTCATGAAGAAAAGGAGGGGAAAATTAAGTTATCTTAAATGTGTGTTATACTCAAGTTCAAAGCAAGGTATTGTATTGGTTTTTAACTAAAACCCAGAGTTCACACCATGACATACACAAAAAATAAATACATAAAACAAAATACAACTTCTATACCACTGAACATCTTGGTATAGAATCAAACAAGGAGCGGAAGGTATGAGAATGATGGTCTCAGTAAGAGTTGGACTTGATGATCCTTGTGGGTCCCTTCCACCTCAGGATGTTCTGTGAATCTCTGACTGAACATATCACAGCAGTGCTTCATTCAACACTACCCAATCCCACACAACACAAGGAATACAGTGTTCGTAGAGGCTCTGTGATCTGAATATCAGATTTTTCTTTAACTGTAGTGTTTGCTACACAATTTGGAACCAAGCATTCACATTTTATGAGCATGTATTTGTGTATTTCAAATTGCAGTGCTTATTCACAGTATGAGACACACTGCGAGGGTCAGCGTGTGAATAATGCTTTGAGATACTCAGATAACAGGGCACACAGTAAGTGCAGGGCACACATTAAGTGCAGAGCACAAACTAACAAATTTCTGCTCCCCAGGTATTTCTTCAAGAGCAATGAAAGTAAAGCAACTCTGTATCATTCAGCATTCAATAGATCACTAAATCACACTTCCATCTGCAGGATGTAGCGATCTAAAGTTATCTTACTGAGATATAAAATAAAATATCCTGGACTACTGGATGACAAAGCATCAGGAAATGGTTTTACTTCTATAGTTCATGTGATTCTCTCCCTATAAATGTATTTTCTCTTTTCTAAAAGTAAAGTTCCATACCACAAAAAATACAATAAAATAAAAAAAAGTTACTTGGATTTCCTTTATCTGCAGCCAACTATCACAGAGAATTTGAACTACGTGCATCTTCCTGTTAACTCTGGAAAAAGTTTGCACCTTTTTCATGAGGTTTATAACCCTTCTACCAATATGACAAAGGAACAATTGCAAAGCTTTATTGGAATATTCAGTTTTTACTACTAAATAAATTTAAGCTTTCACTGGTAACCCTTCTTCAGCTGCTTTAACTTGGACTGATAAAGAACCAATCAAAAGGGCAGAATAATTTAACCTCAGATAAAGTCGTAACACAAAGAGATGTCACAGATATGAAAATTAAATTCTTAAAATAACTATTATTGATATAATTTGAAAAGCAAATTCAAAATTAATCATATTCATTAATTTTGGGAATGCTGGTTAGAGGAACTTTCTCTCAGAATCTAGGGACTATATTCTACAGTGCCAGTTAAAGTTATTAATACATGCCACTAAGTGATTAATATGCAGATTAACTCTGGAATTCCTGATACAACATTCAGTGGGGAAAACTACATTGAGACAGCATTTTAAGTACTGCTTTTCTTTGCTTTTCTGGATGCCAACTAGCTTAACACCATGGTAAGGGACACTTGCGATTTTTCCAGTAACACTTCTGCATAAATGTGCCTTTCAGTTTGACCATCTGAACAGGGGTACTAGTTTTGTCTGCTGTGGACAGCTGGCATGTGGATATGGATATAAATTTTCTGAGTGATCATTATATATGTAAGCCTATGTGCTACTATCACTATTTTGTCTGGCTTGCTGGAAAATGTTCTTAACCAGGTTGGTCCTGCAGTACTGGAGATTGCTCTCCTGTGTGCAACTCTGCCTCTGAAATGACATTGTTGTAAATGGTTAGAAAGCCTCAAATTGCAACCAAACTCAGAGCTACAACATCAGCATCCAAACTGCTAGAGTTCTGAATGAGGAACCAGGAAAGATTTGGTGTGCTGGTACTGAATTTTGTACTCTAAAGACAGGCTTTCAGGCTTTTTTTTTAAAGTCATTTCATGCTTCAGTCTGTTACCGTAAGGACTGCGGAACAAACCTGGTGAAAAATGTACTTCTAAAAAGGCAGCAGTAACTTTCTAGAACTCTCTGCCTGATCTTTTCACTACTATCTTCCTGATGATGTGGAGAACTTAAAGAAGGAAAGATTTCATTTTGCAGGTCTTTGAATAAACAAGCAAAAATGCCTTGCTGCCCCTGCTGATTCAGCTATATCACCAGGATTCCCACCAGTGACATCATTCTGTCTATAATTCTATGTGCACGTCTTGGATTCAGCTGGGATAGAGTTAATTTTCTTTCTAGCATCTGGTACAGTGCTGTGTTTTGGATTCACTATGAGAATAATGTTGATAACCCAGTGATGTTTCAGCTGTTGCTGAGCAGTGCTTACCCTAAGCCAAGGATTTCTCAAGTGTCTCGTGCTCTGCCAGGTACGTGAAGCTGTCAGGGAGCACAGCCAGGACAGGTGACCTGAACTGTCCAAAGGGACATTCCACACCACGGAACATCATGCCCAGTATATGAGCTGGAAGGCTGAGGTTAAACCTTAACAGTGCAGTACTTCTCTCTGCCTTACATTAATTTCTCAACAGCTTGATCTACTGCCTGAGAGCTGAATTGGTGTCTTCAGACAAGTTGAAGGGCATCTCTGCCTTTGCTCCACTATCCATACTTATAACAAATGACTAAGCAGTGAAATAATTTTAAATTCCAGACGTAATTGTGCATACAGAGAGATTAAGTGCAACAGCTGGTCCAAAATAAACACACAAAGGCAGCTCTCTGCTGATTCTCTTTACTTCCACAGGAAGGAAGAACAAAAGCCCTCAGTGTTTCCATGCTCCGATTGGAACTCAGAATGTCTTCATATGGACAAAGTCATGCTCTCTCCCTGATACTCACACCATTTCCTGAATGACGACAGTTTCTTCAGATAACAAAATTAGAACATTCTAAAACATCTGATCATAGTGATAAACCCACATAGTTTGTCTTAAAAATCTGTTGAGGCAAAGGGGGAAATGCTTCAAAGAACAGTTACTCCCTCTACTATGCAAGATGCAAGTGCTTTTTCCTGAACAGTTTTCTGAACAGAGTATTATAAATCTCTTCAAAACAAGAACATATGTTTCCAGTGTTTCTGTACTTAAGAAAATGGATGCAGCAAGAGAGGGAAATGATTTCTTTTGATATTATTCACTGGCCAGCTTGTTTCTAGATTTATACCTCTCATAGACCTTCATGAAACAGCCAGGACTTGTGTGAAAATAACAAAAATCATCAACCCTTCTCCCACCATTTTCCTCTTTGTCACTAAAGATACTAAATCAATTTGAAAACATAGTTTTGATTGTTTGTCCCATACATTTCTTTTTAAAGCACAATTCATAATGAATAGCAAAAAGAGAAAAAAACCACCCCAAACCCTGTGTTTATTCATAAAGTTTCAGATCAATCCATAAAGTTTCAGATCAGCCTTGGATACTGATCCGCCATCTCTTCTATACTATTTCTTATGAGACTGAGAAGATCTGCTAAAAAGAAAAGGAAATATCCCCCCTGGGGAACAAAATCATATATATAGACTGCTATATAGGACCTTTAAACAACCCCTTTTTAATCAGGCACCTGCCAACATCAGCACAAGGGGATCTGTGTTACCCTGGAGGAAAACTTCCCATCAACCTTTTTAAAAATAATTTCTGTCCCTTCTTATACTCTATTCACTTATGGGATCCTACATTCCCAAAATGCCTCTTAATGAGATGAAAAAGAGAGAGAGAGAGAGTTAGAGGTAATTTTTTCTAACAGGTTTTTCTTGGCCCCGTCACTTTTGTGTCATTTTCTCGGCTTGCCTTGGCATAGGTTAAGAATATATGAAATCATAAGTGTACATTTTCTCTATGTTCATCATAACCATAGGTTATCACACTTACATGGTGAGCTACAGAACAATCATTAATGAAACTAAGGGGATTCCTTTGTAATTACAATCAATTACAGGTTATCTTTCATACTATGGAAAACAGTTTATGTTTACTTGTGATTTCTAATTGCCTGATAATTTTTCATTAAAGTCAGTCGCTTTCCAGAGAGTAAATCTTAACTGTTACCAGGTTAAAGAGAAGGGAATCTGAACAACACTCAACAATCACAGACATATGAGGTATCATTAAAAATTACTATTAGACACAGAATAATATTCTGATTAATTCACTCCAGAGGCTTTTCTAAATAGTCCTCAATCAAAATTCTGAAGAAGTATCTCAAACCACTAAGTAAGTAAAAGGAAAAAATCCAAAGGAAAGTAAAAACCAAAAAAAAGTCCAACAAAAAAAACAGCCCCTCAACCCCCCCCACCTCAATTCTCTGAACTCATGGAACAGATTCCAGTCTAATCCTCACATAATTCAATGCCCCAGTAAGACACTGGAAGACAACATTTAACAATTCTGGTATTCCCATCAAAGAGAGAAGGCAGAAAGAGAAAAAAATGCTAAAATCAAAACTAAAACCAAACAGACAAAACTAATATCTTATTCTACCAAAAGAAGCAAAAATATTATTGTTCTGCTTAAGTCTTGTTCATACTTCATGGTCTATTAATACGTAGAATTAAGTTTTTCCTCGCATTCCAAAACATATCATTCTTTCAAAATTCCAAAGCTGTCAACAGTACCATTTAATAAACAGCATATTAATTACTCAGATGCAATTTAGTAAGATAAAATCTTTGCTTTCTAAGACAGTGAAGTATAATTAAAACTGATTATGAAATTAATTATATTCTAAAGGCACTTGTTTTCTTAGCCTTACTTACTGTAGAAACAACTAGATTTAATAAGACTGTGAAATGCACTGATGGCATTACATGAAATCAATTAGGGCTCACACAGGATACTATTAAACTGTAAGTGTAGCTTTCATTTGGAGCATCAGCCTCTGAGGGCTGAACTCCATGGCCTGGCAAAAAAGTGATTTTCTACAATGCAAGAGAGAGAAGCCTCAGTTCCCAGCCTGGAATACTTGTCTGGCAGCACTTACAGGTCTTATTGTACCATGCATCATATTAAGTAACACTAAATAAACACTTAGAGAAACACACACACTATTTTTCCCCGCTAAAACATGGGCCTCAAGTAGTACTCACATTACACAAAGATGCTGACAGATCAGACTGACTCAATACATTTTAAAACATGTATTCTGTCAACGTATTTTAAGAAGCATAAAATGTTAACCAGAAAAAACCAAAACAGCTCTGTAATATTCAGGTCAGAAGCAGCTGGTAACCAAAACTGGTTAGCATCTGAGTAAGAAGGAAAGCAAGCAGCCTGCCTACTGCTTCTTATATTTCTAATATTCTAATAAAAAAAAATTAGTTGCAAAGAACCACTCTGTATCATATATATTTATTCTTTACCCTTCAGGAGGTTTCAGACTGCTACAGAAAACTGAAATATAGAATAAGTTCTCCACTATAAGGAGATAACCTGATTAAAATAGGTCTCCTGCAGAAAAATGCTAAAACAACAGGAACTGCAACCAGAGGTAACATGAGAATAATATAGAGAAATATAATAATATAGAGAAATACTAATAATTTATTATTATGCAGATTCAACAACATGGAAAGAAACTACAGCTCTAGTTCTGTTCCTCAGGATCATGCAAGTATAAATAAATAATTAAGTAATGAAATTCCAGAGCCCAATTCAGCAAATTCAGATGGTGTTCAACTCACCCTCAGTTCAACAGAACTTCAGTATGTGTTTGATACAAAAGCCTTACAGAGAAAATCCTAACTCCACTGAGATGAATGGCTAACCTTCAGCTGACTTCAAAGGGAACAGGATGTTCTCTGATAGTTCTACCTCCATTCTTTTTTGGATGAATTTCAAAGACAAAAATTCTTAGCAGAAGAAACCATAACCCTTCAAACAACAATTCTGGACCATTTAACAGAGCGGAGAGAGACATAAATACACCAAAACTCTAAGTCTGGGAGTGAGGAAGTCTGACTATTCTGCTATGAAAAGACAAGATAAAAATGGATATACCTGAAACTTTGGATGCTCACAGGCAATTCTGGCAGAGTCATCCAAATCTATCACTTAAATAGTGCATGATTTGCAATGTTTCCTTCCTTGTAAATGATTTTTGAAATAGTTATAAGGCGTTTACATTAAAAAGACATGTGATTTGGCTTGAGATCTATCACTTTGTACTCACTGTCATGCAAGTATCCTCTATATATTACAGATAATTTATCCAGCATCTGAGGAGATGCATTTCTTTTCCCTAACATATGTCTACCTGTTCTCAAACCACCTTCCAAATTTTAGTCATGGAAAAAAGCACAAAACTGATGCATTCATCAGTTTATCTGATGGTTCAGCTTTACTTCAGCTTATGCAAAGGAATTCATGAAGTATATCATAACCCCCATAAAAGCAGTTATTTAGGAAGCAACTCAGGGATGCAAAGTTTTGTTACAGAAACCTCTTGAATAAAACAAAACTGAGATTAAGAGTATATAATGTAGCCAATGTAAATAATGTTCAACCCTGAGCATCAGGAGCCTGTTCCAAGGGAGTAGTAAAAGGTGGTATTAAGTGCAGTAATTAAGTACTGAGAAAAAGGTATGAAGAGCAAAATGGCAAATTTATTGAGATTAGTCAAACCCAGAAGAATTTGAGTAATTCCAAATACAAAAAATCATTAGGAATATGATAGCAGAAAGATTCAATAGACGTGTTCCAAACAAGAGGCGCTACAAGGAATATTTAAACTCAGTATAACCTGATGGGTTCTGAACTAGCTGTAGCCTTGAAGGTATTAAGTATTTTAAATCAAGACCAACAGCTTAATGAAAGTTTCAATATATATTAGCATCTGAAAGATAGTAAAAATGAAAGGAATAAATGTTAATGTCCATCTTTAACTCACCCTCCTGAGGCTGGGCTGGGTACCTTTTCCCAACAAGCAGAAAGGAAAGTAATATCAAACATAAAAAGACTAAAGCAGTGGCATGATCTGAAAACTAATTTAGCTAAAGCAAAATTTAATAAATATGTTCCATACTTCTACTTTTTATTTTCCCCAACATGAAAAGAAGTAATAGTGACAAATGCCCAGAGCTCCAAAGGGTCAGCACACTGTAAAAAGGAAGGGTGTCACCAAAGGCAGATCTGAACTATGGTTTCTTAGTCATATCTTATTTGACAAGTGCATTTTGCTGGTGTTTCCAAAGGAAAAAAAGAGAGAAGACAAGCCCTAGAAGAGCTGTTTCCCACTCCTTGGGGTAAATCATCACTGAGAAACTTACAGGAAAATGACCTCAAAAATAAATCTAACTTCTTGGAATCAGTAAAGGCACATGGTTCATCAGCTGACACTGCTAGTAATTAATTAACATTGCTGAAGCATCAACCTCAGATGCTCCAAGCACTAGGAACTCATGGAAATTTTGGAACTGTTTACCATTGCTGATAATAAACAGCATCAAGTTTTTCAGATTTTAAGACAAAAAATAACCAAACCCAGCATATATAAGGCATGTTGTGGGGTACAGAAAATGCATCCAAGTTAGATTTAAAAGAAATCCCAACACTATACTGGACTCTAACTTGCCGTGAATTTAAAAAAAAATAAAAAAGAAATAATGTAAATTATAAGACAAAGCAAAACAAGGAAAAAAAAGAAAGACAACAGAAAATGTATGATACTACTAAGATAAAATGCAGAAAGTGGAAACTGGGTGTTGCAAGCTTGGCCCTGTCGGCACTTCATAAAACTTTGCTTTTCCCATACAGTCTGTCAATTAAATGAATGGAATCGCAGAAATACATAACACATTTTAAGCAGATAAAGATAATACCACAACATGGACCCATATAATGCACTGCCACAAGGCACTACTGTGCTTAAGCAGATATATCTCAGATATGTAACTGATTATGTGTCTGGCAGAAAGGAAGAATCTGCAGAAATGCTAGCTGGAATGATAGTTCCAAGAGCTATTATTTCTTATCATTTGCAGAAGACAACATTTTTTATAGTTTGGGGGGAGATGTAATGCTTAGTAGCTGGGGGAGTGCTCTACATTTCTTAAATTTGTCAGGGAATTGTCATAGGTCAGTTAAATTTGGGGTATTGGTCAAAATGTAATTGATACTGGATGATAAACAACATGAACATACTGATCTTTTCACAAATTCCTTGCTTACTTACTGCTTCCCATTTGATGCACCTGTATCAGATACACCATAAATGCTCTGTCCTCAAGATTTACCACTTGAATTTCACCTCTCCTCAGTGTTTTCTCACCATACCTATTTTAGGACATGCAAGAAAACCCTGTTGATAATTGTACTACTTTCCAATCTGCCCTCTGTGTTGCTGCTTCCCCAGATCTCTGCCTTGGTCAGCAAGAGTCACAGCCATCAGCCTCTTGTGCCACTGATCCTCCACAGGAAAAATGGAGACCTGTTATTTGCTGATTTCTTTATGAATTCATGTAAAAACATGTGATCAAAATTTCAGTCATAGCTAAACAACAGCCACACAAAAAAGGCAAGCGCCGCTGTTGCCAACTTGACACATTTGGTGGTAACTTCCAAAGAGAGACTAAGCATTTAATAGCAGACTGAATTATCCTCAGTTTCAAGCATGACTGACAAGCCAGTGAGGGGAAAGCTTAGACTGCCTGCACAGCAGCTGAAGAAATACAAATATACAGGGAAAACACCAGGGAAAAAGAAAAAAAAGCCATCACAAGAATAACCATGTAAAGAAAAGACGACAACTAAGGCCAAATTCCTTTTTCTGGCACTCTGCTAGTCCATCAGCATTATTAATTTCTGTTCAGTTTGTTTAAAGGACATGAAGCCTGATAAGAAGTCTGTTGAGGGGAATGGAAAGACATTCATTTGTTCTATGAGCTTTGAATGAGAGCAATAATCTGTTTGCCATAGTTCATTTATTTACAGACTAATAGGAAATAGATTTAAGGTTAGACTTTCAGGGCACAGAGCATTAGCTTCTGTTCTTGTTCAAACAGAAGTTAAAATTTTCTAATTACTTCAGAAAATCTCACCTTTAAGAGAAAGAACAACACATTTGTCATAATTTTCTAAGGAGATGAGAACAAAAATTGACATTTCTGTTCTTTCTCTCACAAAATCAAACTTAGTCTTCCTTAGTACCTTGCTCCTCTTGCATCTTGTGCAGATGCAAAAGAAGAAGGTTTCTCAAATGGAGCATTTCTTTCATATGCCCACATTAAGCTCCAGTTATGATTCAAATTTGTCCACAAAACTGCTTTCCCCTTAGAATTCTGTTCCATAAACTATTTAATGATTTTGTCCAGTTGATTTTCCTCTTAATTTGAGAACTGTCCTCATTTTTAACAGAAAGGAGTAAAGAGCATTTAACACACAGTAATCATGAACAAAGAAACATAATTTTGTTTTAATCAAGACCAAAGAAAAAACCAAAAATGAGGGGGAAAAAAAGTGAAATAGCAAGAGTCTGAGCAATAAGGAATGGTCTTCTAAGCGTGCTTCCTGCTTAGTTTCTGTTGGTAACTTGCTCACTCTATTGGAAACTGATGGCCTCTTCGCAAAATGCCAGTCCTATTCTCCTTTTTAATTGTGTACAATTAAATCATTAACACTGGATTACAGTTAGAGCATGGTTGTTAACAACACCAATGTCATGGGTTCCATCCCTGTATAAGCCATTCATTTAAGACAGGATGATCTTTGTGGGTAGCATCCAACTCAGACTGTTCTGTGATTCTGTGATTTAAAACCTAAAACAACTAAACTCTCAATGAGCCAAATTCATGGTGTCTAGAAATCTGAGAAAATCCTTTGTGGAACAGACAAAAAAAAAGTCATTTAATTAAAAAACAGCAACACTTTTCTCTGTGAGGTCATTTCTGTTTGTCTATGGGAGGACTTAGTAGACTTACAGATGATCTATTGCCTTTCTGGAAGAGATAAAGGTACTAGACTATATATATATTCAAGTGGTGGGAAAATTTAGTTTCTTTAGACTCATGTTAGAAATTTTAAGAAACATGTCCCTGAAGTCACAAAGATCCATAGATCCTTTTGTCAAATATTGTATTACTGATGTTACCCTCTCCTGAAATAACTCAAGAACTCTTTCCTTTTTATAATCGTAAAAGAGTTTCTCAAAAATCACAGGAATGTGCTCACAAAGGTGGAAATGGTGAATCACACAGTATTCTGGGTAACATTGTCTTTCCAGTGCATCTGACCAGCCTTTTGAAAGCATATCCAAGACTATCTTCTCAAAAAATAAACCAAAGACACTCACTATCATCAAGTGAATTCTCATCTTGGATCCACATACTGATGTCAGCACTGCACAATAAAGTACTGTCAGCTGAATGGAGAACTAAGATTAAACTAGAATATAAGCAGCTAAGATGACTTTCTAGATCTCCTGATTATATGGGCTTCATCTGGCAGGTTCATTTACTTCTTTTTACAATTTTTTTCTTATATGTGATGAAATGTCATCATTCTGAGGGATATTAGGAAGAAAAAATAGCAAAGCATTGTTAACTGTCATTGCTGGTAAGACTGATATTATATTTTGTACTAAATAGTTGTTTGAGATTGTAGGCAGTTAGTAGAATGTCTTTCAAATACGTTACCTCGCTTTTATTTATCATCATAGAATAATCCCTCAGCTCCAAATGTTTTTTAAGTGTGCTTTTAAAAATGGATATATTAAGAAATGATATAAGTGAAACACAAACCAATAAACATAACAAATTAAAGTCAAAAACATCCAGACCCTTCTTATAGTCCTTTTCTGAGGATTTAAAATAAAGGCAATGGAACAGAACAAAGAAAGCAAAAAATACTTTAATCTTTTATCTGAAGACAAATCTTAGGTATCTTTAAAGACATCCATATTCTAAACACAAAAGGCTTAATATTTTTGCACCCTAAGCAGCTAATATAGAGTTTTTCTTTAGTTTGCTAACTCTGCTGGAGAGTAACTTCTGAGAAGTGTGGAGTGCTTTACTGACAAATTAGCTCCATGAAAATTAAAGGCTTCTTATGTCCACTTCTCTAATAAGAAAGATATGAGGACCCCATATAAAATTCAGAATTTTCAGAAGAGTTCCAGATTAAATGCTTTTTTGAAGAAGTTGTCTCTTTTACTCAAAATTACAGTCAACAGAAATACGTAAATTCTTCAAAATAAACATGTTGACATAAAAATGTATTTGGTCCTTGACATAACATCAACTGTGGTATCTCAGATCAAAGAGATTCACTTTCATTTAGTGTGACTAGTTTTACTGATGAAGTAAAAGTACTTAAGTCTTTAAAGTTTTAAAACCAAGAGAAGTTCTCAAAGGCAGTGTCTGACAAACATCTAGACTGAAAATTTCTTCTTTAAATATTCAGGCAACAAAGATAAATGTATTATCAACATTTCTCACAAAACAAAAGAATTGCCCTATAATTACAATATTTTCCACCAGACTTTGCAATTTTAAATTAGAATCCATTGCTAAACTGGTGTAAATAACAAGCTTCAGCATGACGTGTTGGTTGTAAAGAAGCAGTCTCTCTTCATGTCTACTTTCCTGAGCCTGGCAAAATTATATTGAAAACCAGTCAATAAATCACCACAGCATGATGATAAAAATGAAAATCTTCTTAGTATTTTTTGGGGGGAAAAAATAAATTTACATCAGAAAATGGCATTTTTCATCTTCATCTAAAGTCACATTTGCAAGGATTTCTTGCTCACATCCCCATGAATGCAGCTCTATAGCCAGGACAACAACTGCAGGCACAGATGTGTAAACAGACTTCTCATGTAAACAAGATTCCCATGGCCATAAACTGTGCCTGCAGAAAATTTTTGGAGCTGCTCATACTCATGGTTCTATACAGATTTCAGGAATGTGAACTGAGCTTCAAAACAGCAGGAGAACGGAAAGGGAAAGGCTGAGTTTGCTTGGAGACTGTGAATACTTTGCTGCTTGACTTGAGCAGTCCAAGCCAAAATGAGCAAATAAGCTTTTCAGAGATGGCTCCTGGATACAGTTTAGGTACTGAAACCAACTATGAATCTTCAGTATAACTCAACAAAATTCACACTTCTGGCTGCTGCTGCTGCTGTGTAAATGCAGCTTTCCTCACCCAGAATGCAATACAACTGTAAAGCAAATGTGATTACTTCCACAAGTAACATAAAGTAAAGTAGTGTTAGGACAGGTACAGTATATTAAGAAAACCTGTCTCCAGATGAATGATTGAGCTCTTTCTGTGCAGGTAACAAAATTTTACTCACAAAATTAATGTAGAGATAATATTACATTGTAATAATTGTAATTTTATAACAAACAACAACTGATTAGGAATAGTTTCTGCTGAAAACCCAAATCAAGATTATGACCTTTTTCACACTTAGAATTACTGTTTTACTATGCATTTGCATATGAAGGAGATATGCATCATACTTTCGTAATGTTTATGTCCTTAGTTTGTTTGGCCATTTCCATTTCATACTGTCCAGCTGACATGCAAAATCAAGGTGTTTATACAACTGGCTGCATTAGAGAATTAACACCATTCTTAGTTAAATATGGGAGATGGTAGCTCAGGGCTTTCAAACAAGTTTAGAAACACATGTTTCTGCCTACAGTGATTCTTCAGTGTTCATACTTTGTAATGGGGAGAAGAAAGTTACTTTCTATGTTTAGGTTGTTGTGTGTCCTCTACATTGTCTCAGGAGCCAAAAAAGCATCTTGAGCAGTGAAAGCTACCAACACCTACTGTGTGGGGCTGAGATCCATTGAGCTTGACCACAGGAACCGATGGGTGATGAGAATATTTGAAGATATCTATTACACAGTGGTGGTTTGGAATCCTAAACAATTCTCAGAGTATGTAATACAATTATTTTCATAATAGACACTCCATTAAGAAAGATCTAAGTCTGTTTTTAGCTTAATATTTAAGCTAATGATATTTAACACATTTGGTGGATTTGCAGGAAGGGAAACTACAAGCAACTGGTGATGTTTTTATATGATAATTCACACAAAATGTGTGTTCCCAATAAAGGAGGTAACGTAATACTACCACAACAAACATTTTTTTATATAGCTAATTTCTAATGGTTGCTTCTATCATTGCCCTCATTCCTCTCTTGAGAAGACTTCAGTTCATCTGGTAGATTCATTTTTGTTAATGCAAGAAATAGAGATCACTTTCTCTTTCATTGCTTCAGCTTAAATAATATGGCTATTTCTTGGAAAGTCAATGCTTCTAAAGAAGAAGCCTGTTTACGAGTCACTCCATCTTTCACCCAAGTGACCAGTTCATGTGCTTTTTGGTGTATCTTTGCAGCATCAACAACAAAAGCAAAAACTAAAAAGCATCAAGTGAAAAAAAGTGAAGCAACCATCAAACATTCACCAGCTTGTCTCTTAAAGGACTTAGAGAGGTCCTGGTTATAGTTCAGTGTTACAAAACACCACAGTAAGGCTAAGGGTAAACACACAGCAATCAGCTGTAAATCTACTTAAGCAAAACAAAACACAAGCTAGCAGATGTTGCCTTAATGACTGAAGTACTTGCTTTGGCAACTATTACCAACAGGCAAAGTGGAATTTTACTACTGCTTGCCCGTGTTGTTTTAGTAAACTGGTTCATGGAAAAGCAGGTTTCACATTTTTTTTACACTGACACACAATTCTGATATTAATGACAAGTCAAAGGAAAACCAGTTCAAAACAATGCAAGCAACTCTTAAGTTTTAATTTTTTAAAAGACAATATTCACAAAATAATTAGGCCATTTAACTTAGCAATATAGAGAGAAGAAAGCAAAATCTTTAGCTGAATTATTTCCACTTGGCATTGAAGACATGCATAAAAAATGATAAAACTGGTTGTAAAATACTGGAGAGATGGTCAAGAACATAATTTGGAATCAATTTCTACATCACTGCGAGGTGACCAAGTCATCAGAGCACTGTTCATTGTCTAGATGAAAATAGCACACATGGATATATCTGAAATCATTGCATACATATCTGAATGAAAAACTAGCCTTTCTGGAGGACTGTGACAAAACAATTCACATACCTCCTTTTTACTGAGAAAATCTCTTACAGTTCAAAAGATCCCCAAAATCATAACACCTCCCCTGCCGCCACCTTTTTTAATATCTCTATGCAATAACCTGAAAGCTGAAGAGTTGAAGTGAAGGAGGGCAAAAAATCCAAAGTGAAACCCTCTCGTAAAATACAGAACAAATTGGCATTTAAGTCATGTAAAGGCCCATGGACTCCATTATCCCTTTCCTCAAGGCTGTTTAACAAAAGGATCACAGAACCATTTAGGCTGGAATAGACCTCTGAGATCATCAAGTCAAGCCCTTAACCCAGTGCTGCTAAACCCACCTCTAAACCATGTCCCTAAGTCTCACATCTACATGGCTTTAAATCCCTCTAGAAATCCAGGACATTTTTTCAACACCTCACTCAGGAGATGCTGCATGAGCAAAATGCCTGACTAGTGCTTCAAAGAAACCTAAAAAATGTGCAGAAAGTCTTCCAAGTAAAAGTCTTATGCTGACTTGATGCCTCAGTATGTCCATATTTATCCGTGTCTCACAAAAAGACCGACAAAAATGTGATCCAGCCCTTAGAGAAGCTTAACAACTACTGTTTGCAGCATGATTCTTTTCCAAGTTCCCAAATCACGAACTTACAGAAGTTGTATACAAAACACTAAATTAAAAATATATTAGAAATATAACAAGATCATACAATCAAAAACTAGGATACTCGTTCCACAGTTCATACTCATTTCTATCTTTTTGTACTTAAAGGGAAATGTCAACTCAGTCACCTAAGCAGCTCTCTTCTTAGACATAAAACATTTACTACAGTAATGCATCTAACATGTCTGTGCATTTTATGGAAGCTTGCAAGGAATGTGTCAAGAACTTGTACTCTCTCTTAGCCTAATACCTGGAAGGGTCCATATAAGAATGGCAATTCTCACCTTTGGGCAACATTAGGCACACCTGGGCTTTAACAGATTTAAAGATGCACCCTTAGCTACAATTAATACAGAGCATTCACAGCAGCTACACACATAGCCTGGACTTCTCACTGAGCGGGGGCTGTAGTTCTAAATACAGACAAGAGCACTTTCCTTTGGTTCTCACATCTAATCCTCCTGAGCTGCTGATTTTATCTACTCACAGAGAAAGGTTTTGAGCTTTAGACTCCCAGCCTTTCTCATCCAGCAAGAGATGGTCCCCCCAAACTCCTTCTCAGGCCACAGTGAGCAAAACATTTTTCTTAAAAATACAGCTAATTCTAACAAAGCTGAAATGGCTGCTACTATGACAGGAGAAATGCAAGCAGGTATTAGTGGAACGTTTATACTAAAATCTCAGTTTAGTTAAAAATAAAAGCCTTTCAAATTACTGTGCGCCTTTCTTTTAGTGTGCATCAACAGTATCCCTTCTCTCATCAGAACCGAGTCTTAAGTCAGTTGTAAGTTTGCCTCAGAAAAGATGCTTCAAAAGTGACTCATTCATATGAACATCAAATTAACAAAAAGTGGCATTAAACTTCTGTAGTCATCAGTGATTTAAGTAACTGTCATTATGCAAGAAGATCTACTGAATTTACTGCATATTTAGCTAAACTGAATTTTCTGGCCTTGTTCATAGACTTTAATTAAAAACATGTTAAGATCTAATTCATTTCTAGTTTGAGTTATAAACTATAAAGCTTAATCTGAGATACTGATGAAAACTTTCATATAATTTTTACACATCTAATCTTATGTGCAATGATTTAAAACTCTTTTACTACTACAAAGAAAGTAATTTTTACTGCAATATGTTCTAATCTTATAGATTGCATATTAGATGATTCACAGTTTGTTGGCAAGCTGCAAAAAAACTGCTTTTAATAAGGAATTGGTATCTAAACCAAACACTGAAAACCTGTGAAATGTAATCAAGAATGTGGTCAAGGATTTAATAAAAACTTTCTTGACTAGAGATTTGCTTCAAAGATACAGGATAACATTTCTGCTTTGAATCTGCTTCAATAGAATATGCCTGTCAATTTCAGATTTGGTTTATGAGTCAGAATTACTATTGTGATTGTGATGTAGAGATAGTACAGATATATGAAACAATTTTAAATACTTGAAACATAACCTATCAGATTAAGTTAGTTGGCAACTGTTTATAGCAGAGGAAGATTGGCAGGAAGCTAAATTTTATTTGTGAGAATTAAATGCTAGTCCAAAGACATATTTCCAAAAATTTCTGCAGAAGAGTTGTGATCATTTCTCACTACAGTCACGTCATTTGCAAAAGTTACATCTTCTATAATCTCCAACCAAAGCTGGACAATGAATGTTAATGGAGTTTAATAACAAATCTAATAGCAGAATTTATATCCTACCTTTTATTAATGGCAGCCCACGACGCATTAATGCTATCTGTCATCAGTTGTACATTTCTGGTGTCATCTGCTGAATAATCACGGAGCAGCTTAAGTGCCATGTCATTTGCCACATCTACATTTATTTGCCATTGTCGTATTTCTTTTGCAAATTGCTGAAGTAAAAAGAGAAAAAAAAGAATAATCCTCAGAGCAATATAAAATGATCACATACATTGTATGATCATTAGAGAAGGAGCTGAATAACTTACACCATCTATTTAAAAAGAAGAAAAAAAGAAAAAAAATCCCTCCTCACATTTACTGGAAATGAAAATCAGTCTTTTTAAATGTTTTAAATTCTTTTAGTCATAGGACCACTGGACTGCTTCTAAACTCTGAGAGGACCGAGCATCCAACTTCTGAATGTTGGAAAAGACATGACAGCTCAAATTGATAAGCACTGATTAGAATGTTGATTAGTCTTTTCTGAGACACAAATAGATGGATACATTATTATTCATTATGGAAACTACGATTATTTGTGAGGTTAAATTATACTGAGATAGTAAATATAGTGAAGTCATATATTCTGACTAATTTTCTTTTTTATACTGTGAAATAATACTGATTTGGACAATTAATACCTGTGCTTTCAGGTTGTTTTTTTTAAATTTAGTTCATTTTAGCAAATTGTTTATGTAATTAGTGCCATCTACTGGAACAGCACTAAATCTGCAATACAGCAAAATACTACTGGTAAACCTATCCATAGCTTTATAATGCTAATTTATGCTTAATACTAAAAAGCTTTTTAAATCTTGGTCATTCTTTGTTTCCCCCTCTCCTCTCTACTTTCTCCTCTCCTTTTTTTCTTCTCTCCTCTCCACCTAGGCCAGCTGCCTCACTGCAGAAGCAAGCCAGGAAATCCAGAGCACTCCCTCAGCCAGCAGCCAGCTCCCATATATCTTTCCTGTTAGTCTTTCTCTCAGAGCAAATTTCCATATAAATGCACTGAAGCTGCATATTTAATCCATAATGTGTAACAACAAAATGAAAGAGTAAAGATAATTGATTGCCTACTTGTACTTTTGTACTCGACAGACTCCAACTAGCCAATAAAATGGACAATACAAGTTGAAAAACGGTTTGTATTTGTAAATAGAAATACTAAGTTGCATGTAAACATTTGAAGATATTGACATAAAACAAACAGTAAGACTTGACTGTCTTTACTGTTGTGCTTTAATACACAGATCGGGAAATGCCTGTGAAGAAAAAAATAGCTTTTTTCCCTTCATTCTCCCAAAGCAGTATTCCTTTTGAAATCTTGTTTTGACTCAGATAAGGAATTCTCCACATGGAGCTGAACTTACATGTAATCCCTAGTGAAAGAGTCTAAATGCTAAGTAAAAATAAATAAATGTTAAATAATTTATGTGTTTATGTTTTATTCTCAGAAGGTCTCTAAACTTATTTTGATTAAGACTGGGACTAAAATCTTTGAATAGAGTCCAAATGGAGTTTTGTGGGTGTTTTGATTTTTGCCCCAAACTCTTATCTGTTAAAAGCCTACTTCAACATCTTGAGGTTCTCTCCACAATTTAAAACTGAAAACAGGTACTTCCTGCATTTCCTGTGCTCCTCCTCCATGAGAGGGCACATCACTCAGTCACTGTGCACCACACAGACTCAGGCACTAAGGCACCACCTTGTTTACCTGTTTTGAACAAGGGATCCTATTTCTACTGACCAAACATTAAGAGGAGCCTATGAACCCCTAATCCTGAAAAGCATCTGAACATTTTATGGTTAAGCTCACCTAACATGCGGCTGTCTAGGCAATTTTTAATGTGATTTCCTTTTGCTAAGTAAGGAGATATAGACAGAAGAGGTGATAATTCTGTAGAAAACCACTACTATTTCTTTGAGGAAGGTACAGGCAGGTGGTTGTTTTGGAAACAGTCTGCCAACTGAGCTCTTTTCCTGCCAGGATGATTTACAATAAATATATAAATTTTCATATTCACATAAATATAATAATATAAATACAAAATATTAAATAAATTCTACAGTAATAATACTTTCAGTTTTGTAGATCTTATATAGCAAGTATCTATTCTACATTTAGGTCTATCCATCTTTGTTTTATCCTACTTTTGTCTTTGTTTAAAATTACACAGGCATGCAGGTAATTTCTTTTCTCAGCCAAAGAATCACAGCAGACTGACTGTTCACTGCTTTATATAGAAAAGTTACCATAACGTTTTGCCTGCATTGTAAATTAATGGTCTGCAAACTTTACTTTGAAAATAAGATCTTTTTGTCCAGACTCATGTGAATAAAAATGGCCTCATAAAAGATTTGAAACCCTGTTTTATAATAAAAAAAATGGGAAGATCCATTACAAGGTTATTTCCAAAAGTGTTGCTCTCACCATTAAGTTCAACATTAATCCATTAACTTCCTGACATTACAACATTAGGTCATCACCCAGGAAAGAAATGATGAATATAGAGAGCTTTGCTGATGGAAACAATTTGTATTTTCTATTTTACTGGAAACTGATATGTGATTTTTCAACAGCTTTGAGGAGTGCATGCTCCAACTTCGCTCTGTGTGCAGACACTGAGAAGAAAGTGCTGTGCAAGTTTTACCTGCCTGTGCCACCAGAGGCCCATTAACTGTCTTCCTACATGACTGCAATGTATACTTCAGAATTACATTCATGGTATCCTTTTTTTTCCTCTTTTCCCTTTTATATATTTAGGCCTCATTTATCTTTTAGCTACTTAAGACCACATTTGGGTTTTTTCCTTTGCTTTCTTTTTCTTCATGAAAATGCTTCATTACCTAATTTCTTCTTGACTATTTTTTTAAAGCATTCTCTTTGTTTTGTCTGTGTTATCACTGGAATTTGCTGAGGTTATTAAAAGGCTTAAAGAATTAAGGCTGTGCATTTATCGTGTTACTTAGGTATAAATTTATTTTAAATTTTTAATTAGAAGACACTAGTTGATGCTATTAGGAATAAAGTCTGTGCAATTAAGAACCCTTGATTTAAAACAAGTAATGAAATCAGAGCTTCACTTTATTCTGTCCCAGGATTGCCCAGTGGAAGAAAATCAATGATGCACATTAGTTCAAATATAGCAATATGTATGTACAGCATCATCCATTTCTGGGTATATATCACAACTCTGGAAAATCAGGCTGTCTTTCTGTCCTTTTTCTGTATATCTGTAGCATGCTTTATTTATATCCTTAAAGAATTTATTTTTTTAATCAAGGAATTCTAATTCAGTGTTTGCAACATAGTCAATAACATGAACTTAATTGTTAATTGTTTTACTAAAATCAAAGCAGTACACTGTCAGCCCTGGAACAATAAAGACCCACAAAATGCTGATTTTGTTCTTCATCTTGGTACACAGGGAACAGCAAAAGAGTCCCTGGTAAGTTACTACCCTGCAAGAAATTGACAAAGGCAAGCAAGGCGGCCTCAGCCTTATCCACAAATTCAGGACAAAGTTCGCACCCTGGGCTCTGCCAGTGTAAGGCTGCCTGGCCTTTTGAGTCCCAACAGAGCAGGAGACGTATTCAGGCTGCTATTTAATTTCCTGTGTAGACAAAGAAATAAGTGGTCAGTGAAGGAAAGGAATGAAACATTGTCTCCGTCCTTCCTCCTCTTCACTTTGGCCATCCCAGATGAAGTTGTACAAAGGGACAGAAGATGTCTCACCAGCTCCTACCAAAGCAAGGAGCCAAGGAGTGAATGGGCAGTCCTAGAAGTTTGGTTTGGTTGGGGGTTTTGGTGGTTTTTAGAAATTTTTTTCTCCTCTTTTAAACAGAAGCTCAATATCCTGTTGAGAAAAGGTTAGTTTTAGACTAGCTTATGTTCTGGTGACGTGGTGATGGAAGGAGTTGATGTGTGATTGTGTACTATTTATACACCTATAACCTTCAGCCTGCTGAGTTAACCATCTGCAGTCATCACTTAATGAACAATAAAAAACAGGGCTTAATGGGTAAAGAATCTCATCGGCCAGTCTGCCATATTCTGGTTCCCCACACCAAACACCAGTTTAGTTCTCAAATACCAAACTAAAAAAATAGAATGAAAAAAAATGCTTTAATTCTCAGCAAATTAACTCTGAATTAATTTCTGATTCAAATGAATAGTATTTTTAAGTATTAGCATTAGTACCTGCTTACTTTTCTCTTTTAAATGTCAGAAAAAAAGATGTCAAATTCTATTAAAAAAAATTACTGGCCAAATACAAGCCAGTTATAGATTTTTGTTTTATGCTGGCATTGTAGAAAAATAATAATCAAAAGACTGGTATTACTGAGTTTACCATGCACTCATGTATAAGGATGCCCTAACAGAAATGGATTAACACAAGCACTGATTGAAAGCTCCCCTAGAGCAGAAGGGAATTTACACATTGATTCAGCTGTCTTTAGGCAGACCTGCAGTGTTTAACAAGCAAATCAGAAGAACACTAGGGGACTACTTTCTCCCACCAAGATGTGTTGAGATACAAAGCTGACAAAATTAATAAGTCTGAAGAATTTATTTAAGTCTTGCACTGACCTCTCTCTTTCCGTCAAAACAAATGAATAGAAATGACAGCTTCCTCTTCATCAGTGTAACAGCAAGCCAAAAGACAGCCTACTTACTCTACATCTTCAGGGGACAACAAAATATATGTGTTTGGCACAGAAGCCTGGAAAGCATTTATTTTGAGAACTTGATGTATTTCTAGGTCCTTCAGTTTAGATAATACTGTACAGCAGAAACATAAAGCTGCTAACTCAAAAAAAAATTTCCATTTTCCTTAGACTTCATGACCCCTTATCTCAAGCATGAATGTAACAGCTGATGCTGTCACATCTGAGAAACTTTGATGAGAGGTTTGACACAATAGGAATTTCTGGCAGACAAAGATAATTCCTCTAGAAGGCTGGCACAAAAGAAACACAAAAAGGAGAAGGAAAAAAAAGAAAATATATTCCCCCACCCCTCCTACTCCCCATTCTCTAAGACAGAGGTGAATTTCTTCTAGACTTGAGGAAGAAAGGCTAGGCAAAACCAAATAAATGAAAGTAAACAATCCCAGAAGAGTAGAGCTTGTTGATGTTCCTATCATTATGAGGGCACAAATTAAGATGGACCAGTTGTGACACTGAAATTATAATTTTAGGTTAACGTCTGTGACTCGACGCAACACATCTCATTGGATCCAGACTGGTGGGAATGGCTGAGGATACAGATAGCCCAAGTGCTTTTAAAGAAAGAGGCAAAAGAATCTGTAGGTCTCCATTCCCAAACTCTGTTTATAGGTAGAGATGCATTCTGTGAATAAGCATACAAGCATTCTTTCTCTAGAACTCTGGAGATGGAGGAGAAGAATGGCATATTGTTATTTCTCTCAATGGAAATTGTTGATCCAAAAAAGTAATAATTTTTTTAAGAAAGCATACACCCTTAGATGGACCTCATCTGAACTTCATATATCCTTGTAAAAAAAGTGGACAAAAAAATCAATTTCTAAAGCAATATTTTCAATTATTTTCCTAGTTAAGAAATTTGTGCCCGAGACATAAGACACTCCAACACTGTGACATAAGACAGTGCTTGCACAGAACTGGTTTTTTGTTAATTGAGTCTTTGCAGAGCTGAGACATTGACTTTGTTGAAGCTTTTCCTTTTTTTAAACAAATACTGGGCAGAAGCCAGGACTGTATCTCTGCAGGAAGACAGTGACAAATGGGAGTCCTCTATGCTGAATGACAGTACTACACATGATCCATAACTCTTTCCAATACATTAGTGAGTGATTGCCCTTGTTTACCATAATCTACCCTTCCCAAGCAATGACCCTTTTTGGTACAATCTTAAATGAGAAAACTTAACCTCAGCTCAGCCCTAAAGCAATGAGCTGACGAACATTTTTGTGCTTCTTACAGGCAAGCAAAGAAAAAAAAAGCAAGCAAAAACCTCAACAGATTCTGTATCTACTTTTAAATCCAATCACTAACTGATGATGGAGATGACTGAACCAGTCCTGAGGTTGTACATATATATACTTTCTCTGGCAGAAAAACATTGACGAAAAGCCCATGAACTCTTCACAGCCGTTCATTACCGTTCAGAGGTGCAAATAAGACTGCTCTAAGTCCACAAACTTTAACCAAAAATTTAGTGGTAGGAGTTAAAAAACCATACAAAAATCTGGTGGGCAGGAGAGGAGAATGTATCACAAAATACTTGTGTAACTCTTCCCATAGAGGCAGGATTCCTCTTAAAAGGTTGATTGATTGGTTGCTTTCAATTTTGGTTTTCCCCAATTAGACAATGAGATATTATTAATCTTAAACAGCTGTTCTCAAAATTTATTCATGAAGAATGTCACCAAAGTATGACTGTTTCCATGACAAGAAACTTAAAAACTGATGCAACAGAGAATATTTTCTACCGGAGGTATAGCTCAGCCATGTAAGCTAACACATTTTAGCACCCATAATGTGGCAACGTGTGCTAAAATCACAGGAGGAGCTATTTCAGGTTTATTTTTTCAGTTAATAACCCTGCTGAGGTTGAATCCGGTGAGATTATCTTGTGGCAAATCTAAAATGTTTGATTTCCAAAATACATCCATATAGTTTGCTACATTTGGGGTTTTTTTCTCTGTTTTTTCAACTGCTTCCAGAAAACCTATACAGCTTCATTAGCAGTGCAAACAGCCATACCAACACTACACGATTTCCCAGTCTGCAGTACCAGTGCTGCTGAGGCTGCTGCTGAACAGAAGAGATGTGAAATACTTGTGCTAAAAAGGTAGGTGTTCCTCCGGCAGGATCAGCCAGATATTTGTTATATCTGGTAAGTTAAGATCAATTTCATATTCAAGGAATATGTGACACATATTTAAGACTTTGCAAGTAAATTTTGTTCTAATTTGCTATGGAAGATTTTTTGCAGTGTACACTGCCCATAGTTAAAGGACAACACAGGACATTTTCTTTAACAATCTCATTAACTCAAATGGAAATATTTTAATACTCAGTAGTGACCTTAAGTTCTGTATTCTGCTTTTTCAAAGCTTCCACAGTGTAGGAGATTTCTTTCCATGACTCAAGCTTAGCTTTTGCTTGTTCAAGAACCTGCTCAGCTTCTCGTTTAGCTTCCAGCCACTGTGTTGAATCCTTCAACATCTCTTGAAGCTGTTGTCTCCGGCTTTGGAGGTATCCATGCACTTCATCCCACTGGCTCTGTATCTTTTCAACTGGTGAAACACAAAGGAAAAACAAAAGCTGAATTACTTAAAAGCTTTTACTTTTTTTTAAAATTCTACTTTTTAAAGGGAGTAAAAAAATTATATTAAAGTATTTCTAGAACTGACCATATGAGAAAGCAGCTGTACTTTTAGACTGCAATTGCATCGAAGTTTAGTTCAACAAAAAAGAACAGATAAATTGTTCTGGGTCACACAGTATGGCATTATGACACACAGCATGTGTCTCAATGCATATGCAGCAAGAAATGACAGGTTCATGCTTCAAAAGCCCTTATGAAACAGGATCATATTTGAGAAAAAGTCTGCAATAATCCTTCATTCTTAACAAACCAACACAAGGTTTAGGATTTCCTGAAGAACAAGTCCTTTAGGGACTACAGTAATATTAGTTAAAGATTTATTGCAAGGTATAATTAATGGCTGTACTTTCTTATTTCATTAAGGCAAATATTAGCAAACTGCAAAGGCTAAACAACTTTCTCATATGCTCATGTTAAATATAAAATAGCAGTTAGCTTTACCCACTATTTGAAAGAAATGTGATTTGTGGAAACTTAAGAATCACTAAAGTCACTGATGATAAGTGTTGGCTAGCATCCAGCACCAGGCTCATCCATAGCAGCATAAAAACACCAATAGACAGAGTTCTCCAAGCAGCTGAAGTTTGACACAATATAAACAAACCCCCAAACTCCACAAACAACAAAAACTGTGCAGTGCATGAAGGAATAAGCATTTCTTTTATATGTATATATATATATATATTTTTTTTTTTTTAATCCCAGAGGTTAGTCTGCACAGAAATGCATTCTCAATATTTTCTTGAAGACTTCCTCACTACATCGCAAATTCATAGGTCTTCTAGGGAAGGGAACTGAGATTCCTAGAGTAATCAGAAAACAATTGAAATATTCATTGACTGGTAGTTTCAACACTGCATGTCTCACTGCAAGGTTGATTCCAGAAGTGCGCAGGCTAAAGAACTGGATGAGAAATGCTTCAGCAGGGAAAAGAGACTTCTGTCTATCAGTGCTTTTCCTTCTTCCAGAAGAAAGGATAAAGATCTTTCCATGGACTCAGCTGAGATTTAGAGAGAGAGAAGAAAACCTTGCAGCATCCCCTGCTAAAGCCTAGGGAGAAAAACTGAGTAAGCACACATAGCAGCATGTTTAAGCCAAAGGAAAAGCAAAAGGAGCTGAAGAAACAGAACTGGAAAACATAAAGCACAGTCAGAGCACAGCAAGGATAGCCTAAAGCTCAAATACTTAAATTTAATCTGAAGCAAATCTAACCCCTCGGTTTAGGAAGTTGTGTACTCATGTCACAAAACAACTCATTTCTGTGCCCTCTCTGGGCGAGGATTTCTGATGTAAGCTTTAGAGTACACTTGAAACAACAAAGAGGCTGTAGGCTTCAGGAAGGGTGAATAACAGAAGTGAGCTGCTTGAGCAAAATCTCCCTGCTATGGCTACAGAATGTGGCTCAAGGGTTGTGGCGTAGACTTAGGGCCAAAGACTGCCTAAACACCTTCCACAGTGTCACTAGCAACAGCTGCCACCTATTTCTTGTAAATCACTATTGAGCTCCTTCCCCCTTTGACTCTGAGACATTCATATCTTTTCATTCGTGACAAATAGGAGATTCTGACACATTGCAGACAGAAGTACAACAGCTTCTTTGTGCCAGCTGTCCATGAAAAAACACCAACTACAAAAATCCCACCTATTTTTGTTTTATTATAAGTTTCCTTGTTGGTGTGGCTAGTTTGGGGTTTGTTTTTTTTTGGTAGGGGTGAGAGGATTAAGAAATGAATGAAAACTCTACTGCAGAGCTGCTTCAAAAGAAAGCTGGGTCTACAGTTATATTAATTTTTCATAAGAGCTGTTTTTAATAAGAAATGCTGCTATTTCTTATCACCCAAAATCAAAATATTTATAGATGTATTGGTTTCAAAATGTCTCATGAGATTTGTATGTAAGATATTTAGCAGTCCTCCTCTAGGGACTTTGCTTTTTGCAGCAAGACTGAGTTTTTCATCAGATACCACAGTTGTGGAATTCCATGATGACCAATTCTCCCACCCAAGATGACAATGAGGCTGCATAATGAAAACTGCATTCAGGATATCTCAGGAGCCCCTTTACACAAGACACTACGAATGCACAAGCTCCAAATGTATGAAAAACATTTTCTGTTTCCTTGTGAAAATACTTGGCTTAGGTCCCTCAGTAAAATAATATATATATTTACTTTTGCTTTATTACAGATTAGAATTGAAGAGTGCAGGAAGTTAGTAGCTAATATAAACAAAACAACACCCCAGAAAAATAAATGTGGTTTTCTTGCACCAGTGAGTGATCAAACCCAATTAACAAAATACTTCACTTGTGGTTAAACACACCATGATATCAACACAATTAATCTAGCTTTTCTAAGGTAGAATATACCAAAGAGTGAAGTACTATTTAAGATAAAATACGTATAAATAATTTATTAGAGAAGCCTTCATAATGATGACAATATCATTCAATTTAATGTAACATAAAAATCCTTTCATTACTATACATTTACAATCTTTAAATTGTGCTCCCATTTGATTGACTTTTGAATAACCAAAAGCCCAAGTCTCTAAAGCTTAAAATATGAGGTTCACTTCCAAACTGAAAACCACAGTCTAAATCAGTATCTCTTAAGGATGTATTTGTTCATGTTCACTCTTTAGCAGGATGTTTCCCACAGAAGGAAAGGTGAATGACACTTAGAGATTTATGCCAAACAAAAAAGTTCAGAAATTGTAAATTGAGTGTATATTGTGTTAGAATTGACCCCAGGAACTCATGAACCCGTTCATCTGCAGCTAATGAGTTACTGACTGCAGATGAGAAGGGTCAGAGAGTTGTTATTAAATCATGTTGGACAGTAGTAGACAATTTTTGAATTGTGAACATCACAGAGGGTTTGTGTAAGGGCACTGGAATGCATAAAAGGCTTTTTCTGACTGGACACTACTGGGAATAGGTTTATCAATATATTTAAGAGTGTTTTATATGACAGCAGTGAGGAATCTCAGTCCAAAGTTCTTTCAGGCCAACACTCTGACCATAGCCTTTAGAAGGGCTATTTCAGCTGTCAAGACTTCATAAAATCCATAAGGTCACCATGTACATACAGGACTGTGCTGGGTTTAGCTGGGATAGTTACATTTCTTCCCAGTGGCTGATACGGGGCTGTGTTTTGGATTTCTGCTGAACACTGGGTGGATAATATGAGATGTTTTTGTTATTGCTGAGCAGGGCTTACACAGAACCAAGGCCTTTCCTGCTTTTCCTACTGCCACACTGGTGAGGAGACTGGTGTGCATGGGAGGCTGGGAAGGAGACACAGCCAGGACAGGAGACCCAACCTGACCAAAGGGATATTCCAGACCACGTGCCACCCTGGATCAGTGTTTAAAGTGGGGGGAAGAAGGAGAGAGGGGAGGACGTTTGGAGTGTTGGAATTTGTATTCCCAAGTCACCATTATGTGTAATAGGACCCTGCTCTCCTGGAGATGGCCAAACACCTGCCCAACCACGGGAAGCAGTGAATGAATTCCTTGTTTTCCTTCGCTTGTGTGCTTGGCTTTTGCTTTCCCTATTAAACTATCTTTATCTCAAACTCAAAGTTTTCCAGCTTTGATCCCTCTGATTCTCTCCATGATCCCGCTGGTCGGAGAGTGAGTGAGTGGCTGTGTGGGCCTTGGCTGCTGGCTGGGGTTAATAGATCCAGCACAGGGAAAATCAATTTCCTTCAAAGTTTTATCACCCTTACCTGGACTGAGGAAGATAGCCTTAGAAATAAGCAAAGTTCTAAACCCAAAAAGATAGAAGGATCAATGGCATGTGAAGTAATTATTCCAGAAAAAGGATTTGCCCAAATTTTGTAGAAGAAAATTGTTATCACTATTTCCTACTTAGAATATAAGGCCTTCAATAAGTAATATTCAATAAATTAAAAAAAAAACAAAACCAAAAAAACCCAGAAGTGGACCAAAGGCTATTGCAAGGATGACAAAATATCCCGAAAGTTAAGTAAGAACACCTAATATGACTAAAAAAAGCAAATTTTGCCAGAAAAAAGTAATGTAACTGACCTTACTGCTCTCTCCATTACAATAGCATATTAGTGAAGTGAGACTCTAATCTTTATGGTTTGCATATCATTGCACTACACACTGTGACAACTACACATTGAAAACACCCAGACAGACACAACAAACATGCCTCCACGTATCCTATTAGTATCACTGAAGCACAGGAATTTAAACTAATTAGGAACAATGACAAAAGTCTTTTTTTTCCCCGTAGTTCAGTAGTTTCTGAAGCACCTCAGTTTACATTGTTCATTACAGCTAAGTCCCATGCCTTCTATATTTCAAAGCCCAGTGTCTTATTTTTTAGTGTGACATGTCTTTCTTGTATCCAATTTTCTTCCTTTCCTTCCTTGCCCTAACTGTGAAAACAGCCCAATATCTTTATTGTAAGAATCAGTATTACAAATTATCTCAAGAAGATTTTTACTGACTGCAAAGGGGCAATCTGGAAAAATCAGGACAGAATTTTCTTTGCAGCCTTAATGAAAAGAAATAATTTATTAATGCATGCGGCCATTAACTAGCTTTACATGACTATGCAAAACAACAAAAATATTTGACAAAGCTGAACTTAGTGTCAGAAAGACAAAGTATATACAACAGGTTATTTCCTGAAGTGAAACCCAATCCCCATCCGTTTCCCAATCACAGCGTTCCAGCAGAAGTCCTCACTGTACTTCACCTACACAAGTTTTGTGCTTGCTTACTGGAAAGTGCCCCAGCATGGCTCCAACGACTCCCAATTCAGCACTGAACTCTCTCAAATGAATAACTTGGGACATGGTGAGATTCTGCCAGTATGTAATTTCAAGGTTGCTATTCAATTTCTTGATTTTCTATCTCTACTATTTCCTTGCTGATCAATAGTGATTGTATACTAAAATGGACAAAAGAAATTCTGCTGAACTGAAGTTACTATAAACAACAGAGCAGAAAGCAGAATCTAAAGTAATCAGACACAAGACAGGTATTCTTCAATCTGGTTATCATTAATTTCATATATTGAGGAAAGAACATGTTTAGTTAAGGAGAGTGAAGGAGACTGCATCTTTAAGATTCAGTTTCATTTATTAACAAAAATTTTTATAGGTTTTTCACGTGTTCCAATTATAGGGAAACAAATAAAAATTATTTTCTTCTTCTCTGGTAGATATTAATGGAATTTTATCAATTTATCTTATTGACAAATATAACTCTGGTGAGAGAATTTACTCTCTCCTGTTTATAATATAACCATAACAGAAAAGGAGTCTGAGAAGAAGCTATCAGTCACAGGAGAAATAATGTTCATGTTACTAGAACATACGTATTTCATATTTAGCCTATGCAAAGATGAAAAAAGTATTAATTCCATGATGGTTTGTTAAGTCTAGCTTATTGAATCTAGTATACCCTCCAAAAAAGCGAACAAGTAAGCGAATATCAACAGAATTTTTGAGGTAGAAACCCTTTCCTTTCCTTGTCCAACAAATTGCACAAACAACAGTACTTTTGCGCTGTAGGAGACTTCTTCTCAAAAGCATTATTGTCAATATACTGACATATTCCTATAAAAGCAGTTTTTTCACTGCATTTCCACAGATTTGAAAACTAAAGGGACTAATACAATCTGATCTGCTGCAGAATATAACTGGAGAATGGCAGAGTAATAGACAGTATTATTCCATGTTACCAAAGCTGCTGATGCACTGATTTTCAGGTCAGATTAATTTTTGTTTGAATGTTCTGGATAGTTAATTGTCATGTATTTCATTTTACGCCACTTGCTTTTTACTAGTCTATACATTTATCCATATTAAATTTAGTTTAGTTAAGCTTTTGCAGCTGTGAAACACTCCAGTTTTTTCCAGTCCTCAGAGTTTTAAATGAGCAGGTCTTATGAGAGGCATGATGGAGAAACTAGAAAATATGTATCTAAATAGAAATATTCTAGGTTACTGCACCTTTTTTACAGTTTTCCCTTTCTTCCACTCATCAGTATAGTCTCCCACATAATAGGGATAAACAAATCATGAAAAAAAAAAGATCTTTTTATAAGGTTACAGGACCATTCTGAAAGAATAGGAACCCTGCACCACATGTAAGACTTTCTGATGTTCTTCAATTGTGGCTCAGTTCTCTGTAAACAACATCAGAGGAACCACAACTAAAATATCACTTAAACTTTGTTTTATCTTATGGTTACCTTTCTTTGTGTTATTGTTTTGTTCGAAGGAAATAAGCTAAACTAACTTTTTTTTTTTTAAACTAGGAAAGGATTTATTTAAAGATCTCCATCAATTACTTCTTTCTGCAAGTGCTCTACTTTCTCTTCTGCTGCCTTCCAGAACAGGAGGTGTGTGACTTGAGTCTTATTTTTCAAAGAGGAATCACTTTGATAAAGCCTATCATACAACATCCCTTGACAAAAGGATGCTGTCTCTGTTCTTATGAACAATCTGTGAACCTGTGAGAGACTGGCCTAGGGAGAACATTTGGATGGTAAATGCAGAGTCAAGTGAGGATAAGTTTAAATCCTTTCTTTTTTAATTGCTGAAGTACTTAAGGAGTTGCAGGAGCAGTTATCCCCTAAGTTGCTGCCTGTATCATTATGGATCTGGACAGGAGAGAGTACGCAGCAGAGAACAGCTGGAGCCAGCCTGCTCGGGTAGTGATTTATGCCTCAGCTGTCCTTCATCTTTCCTTGTAGAGAAGCATTTCTCTTAACTTTTTCCAATGGCTTACAAAAGTCATATTTCTTAAACAATGACCTTAGAAACTCATGGCAAAACTTCAACGTAGACATAGAAAAACACTAATAATGTGTCATCTAGGACATTTTATGCATCAGTGGTCAATACAGTGATGAGAGGATTTAGCCAATAAACCCCAAATTAATAGTGGGGTGGCAATGTAGAGTATCCACCCTAATGTGAAGTCTGCCATCTATGCCAGTAAGATGTCAGATGTGGCTTTTATGCACAACTAATATATAAAGGTATTTATAGAAATATTATTCCTTATCGTATTTGAATCATAATGCATAATGTCAGATTTTTTTTTAAAGACTATTCTCACAGAAAATTAGGCAAAACAGAAAGTATATACTGAAACTAAACTTCATTTAAACAAGTGAATAAATAATACCTTGGAAATGAAGGAACTGCAATCATCTATACTATTGTGCAATATTATAGTTTCTATGAACAAATAAAAGGTACTGCAAAGGAAACCAGGAAGAAGAAGCACTCGGAGCCTTTAGTTGTCCTTTGGGGGTCATGAAGAGCAATGAAAATGCACCTGAAAGACACACCAAGGCATGAAAGTGCAGAGAGCAAGAATGCAATTTTCCCTGCCCTCTCAGAGACTAAGAAGGACAGGTAATAAGAGATTTCAATAGATTTAGATGTGTTTGGGTTTTCTTTAAACACAGAGAGTCATAATCTCATTTTCTAGTTTGATACTTTTGGGGGGTAATTATTTCCAACTATTGCAAGTCTGATATAATTTTTTGTTTCACTAGGGCAGAGCTTATTTTCTTTTATCTAAAAGTCACTTCCATATGTTCAAACTAATGAAGGTCACTCTGTTCCTTTGGAAGTGTCAGATCAAACAGACTGAACTGAAAACTGTCAAGTGGTTTCTGCTAAGCACCAAGTGAATAATTCTTCAACACTGTTAAGCATGCTTTATACCTTGCTATAGAGAGTGGGAGTTAGAGACCAGACTAAGCTGGTAGCACGTCTAAAGAAATGAGTTTCTTACACCAAGCAAAAAGTAACTTCCATGACTGAGCACTGAGAAGGGCATGCAAGAGTTTATTACTTGGAAAACAGGTCCCTCAGAAAGCTTTCTCCAGTTTCTCAACTTTTTATAGAAGTATTCACGTATTTATCATTTATCACCTCTCAAATGAAGTTTTCATGATAATTTTTTTGCTAAATGAGAAAACAAAGAGATCATGGTATGCACAATGTGGAAGACCATTTGCTTTGCGTTTCAAAATGTCATACAATCTGTAAAATTCTGATGTGAGAAATAAACGCCAAAGAGATGAAGGATTCTTTAGGATTTAGTATGAAATAGGTAACAAATCTAAGTGTAGTTTTGCTAGAAACCTACAGAAACAAATGCATGTATCTGCATATACACAAACTATTGACAGGGGGGATGAACAGATTAGAGAATACTCTTTTGATACCTCTCTCTTGTCACCAGAGCCTTAAGAACAGGATATTCATGGAGAAATGGATTGACAAAACTAAAATCCCACTACTCTGGCAGAATGCAGTCAGCAGTGATTCTTCCACGACCCCAGAAGCAGGATGCGTATGGACATGCCCTCAGAAGTTAACTAAAGTATCTTTTTCTACACTCTCATATTTGGATGATATAAAAATATAACTTCACTGTAACATTTTACTAACTGAAAGAAAAAAGAGGGTTTCCTTGCTGGAATGATTTAATCATCTTTCAAAATGTTTGATTTATTCTATTCCCCTTGTTGCATGTAGAAAATATGTACTGCATTATCGAATTTAGCTACTTTCTTAAATATTCATAATCTAATTATGAAGACTTACATTAGATTTAGAAATTGTATTTAGACTGATGGGAAGTACCCAAACTGAAGCCACAGGATTAAGACTAATCTGATTAACTAGATGAGTGAATATGTAGGCAATCTAATTGTTTCTGTTTAAAATTTATAGAAAGGTTTTCAAAGAACTTAATGGGAAAAAAGATATTAATTTCTGTATTTTTTTTTATTGTAAGGTTTAATTAGAGGCAATTAGGTATTTTAGTATTTATCTTTGCCCAAATGTCTGTTTGTTTGGGTTTTTTTCAAGGATTTTGGTTACCCAAGATATTAAAAGGAAAATAATTTATGGTTATGTATCTAATTTCTGTTCAAGAATGATAGCTTTTTTAATAACCAATCTGCCTACGAAATATTTAAGAAAATCTTTATTTCAGAAGAAATGTCTTGTCTGCGCCTGTATGTAAAAATGGGATATTCAATTAGTGATAGCGTATACTACTTTCTCTGAATATAATCAAGAATGCTATTAGCATTATTAAAGTACACCAGCTTTCATATACTAATGCTCTCATAGACTTACTGATGCAAAAACATAATGGTAGGTTGGGTAGTTTAAGTCCTGAAATGTGTGAAATTCATTACCTACCTAATGAGGCGTATAGGCAATGAAATTGTGAATTCTTAGTACCACATAACTTTGTGTTGCTATCATGCATTCATATTTACACTGCATATTCTTAATGTCATCAGCCTACTACCTCCTACTGAGTTTGGGCTGAGACTTGCTTTCCAAATATATCTGCATTTGTTATTCTGTACACTGATTTGCTTTGGCTTTGATTTAATAGATCCAGCTCTAACTGTAGGAGTAAGACTTCAGGAGATGTTAAGAGAACCAAAATAACTAGAAAATTAAAATTGACTTAATAATTCAGCTATCAGGCTCCAAATCACTGAAGCAGTGTTTTGCAGACTGTTTATATTTCTATTTTCTTACACAAAAAAACCCCCAAACCCAAACAAGCACAGACTATTGGGGATCTTTTCCTATGCCCATTCTGACACTACCAAATCTGCTCCACCTCGACAGCATACAACTCTCATCAAGGTCAGCTGGGAGAGAACTCCAGAGATTCACTACTACACAACAGTGACAGAAAATTGGGTGCTGGTAACCGTACTGAGCTTAGCTCAGTATCCAAAAAAAGCCATGCATGCATCAGGGGAAAAAAAACAGTGGGCCAAATCAAAAACACGTCGGCTTTGACTTTTATATTTCCTTTGAAAACAAAGAAAACTTCCAAATGAGCCAGAACTGGTTGCAAAGGAAAGAAATAATAGTACTTCTTTTAAAATATCTCTATATTCAACTTTAAGCACAAATTTCAGATATTTTGTACTGAGTTATCAGTATATCTGAACTGAGTTAGTAATTTTTTGTTATTTCACAAGAGCAATTGAAAACTGTATAAATTTATTTTATTTAAAAATTACCAGTTTCTTAATCACAGATTCATAGAATGGTTTGAGTTGGAGGAGATCTTTAAAGATCACCTAGTTCTAACCCCCCTGCTATGAGCAGGGAACCTTTCAGTTTGCTCAAAGCCCCACCCAATCTGGCCTTGAACACTATCAGGAAAGGAGCATCTGTAATATCTCTGGGCAACCTGTTTGAGTGCCTCACCATCCTCACAGTAAATAATTTCTTCCTAATATCCAATCTAAATCTGCCCTCTTTCAGTTTAAAGTCATTATCAATGTCCTATCACTACTGGCCGTACAAAAAGTCCATCTCCAGAACTGAAAGGTGGCGGTGAGTTGTCCCTGGAACGTTCTCTTCTCCAGGATGACCAATCCCAGCTCTCAGACTGTTTTCTTAGGAGAGGTTCTTCAGCCCCCATGGCTCCTCTGCACCTGCTTTAGCAGGTCCATGTCTGTCTGGTACTGGGGACTCCACAGCTGGATGCAGCACTTAATAGAGCAGTGAAAAACGAGATATGCATCTTCGCCCATGATATATTTTCAGGGACAGCTGACTATAAATTCCAGCACGGACAAAAGCTTATAGACTCAAAAGAAAGTCACATTTACACAATAGATTATGAATTGTACTGGTGATTTGGGTAAAATAATTCTCTTACAATAGTCTTCCTGAGAGAAGTATCAAATATCAAAAGACTGTAAATTAAAAAGTCTTTCTTTTTTTTAGATTGATAATCACAGTCTTTTAGATAAATTGCACCACTGTTGAACTATTTCCAAAGACGAGTTAATTCCCTGGGGCTCCTGCTTCTTCTTCAGATTGACATTTCCACAGTTCTTACACCCCATTCTGTCTTCCCTCTCACGCTTGCACTGATTTTTCAAGTACTGCACAAGATGCTGTCAGTCTGATACTGGTTAATCCATACTTTTTTTATGCACAGAAAGACAATCTTAGCTTCCTAACACTTGAAATTCTTAATTTCAACTTTGTTGAAGTATAAACTAGAGAAGTAGTTAAATTTCACACTTTAAATGGCCTTATACACTTCAAGTAAATATCCAACAGAGTCAACTAAGGAAGTACCATAGACAGCAGGAGAAAGAGATATTTCTTCTGAAAATTCCATAACATTCAAACATTTTGAGCATTCTCCGTGCAGTTATAATGCTCCTATTTTTTTTTAATTAATTACTGATTAGAAAATGAGGGTCCTATCATAAAAATGCTGATACTTGAACTTAAAAGGAGCATAACTCTGCAAGCATAGGAATGTGCCAGAAAAAAATAGGTAACGGTTTTTTTCCTATTCTGAATTTAAAGGACTAGTTCTCAAGGTCACATTAACTTGGCATGACATGTATTTGTTCCTTAGTAACTAAAAAGATACAACAACAACAACAACAACAACAATAATAATAATAACAACAAAACCAATAATACCCCCAACCAACAATGTATCATATCTGTCATCATAGTGTAATATTTTAGCTAATAAAGGAAAAAAAAATGTAACGTGTCAATTACACCGATCCTGAGAAAAGGAAAGACATGATAACTTGCTTTTACTATTTGCTTTCTTTAGTTTGAGGTGTTGTGTTTGTTCTGGGGTGTTTTTGTTTTCTTTTAATCAGATGTCAGTGCTTCTTTGTTCATGTTTTCTATGGTACTCCAACACAGATCTAAAGATTGGTGAGACACTCTATGGCCTGAACTTAATCCACTTTAGGCAAACACTTCAAAGTCATTATTCTGATATGGCTTAAACTCAGCAAATTTTGAACCTAACACACTGCTCAGGTTTGGATTGGAAAGTAGAAAGCATTTCTTTACTGAGATGGAGGCCAGAAAGTGGGAGAGGCTTCCTGAAGAGGTGGTCAATGCCCCCTGTCTGTCAGCATTTAAGAGGCATTTGGAAAATACCCTTTAAAAAGTGCTTTAACATCTGATCAGCCCTGAAGTGGTCAGGCAGGGCTAAATGGTCACTGCAGGTCCTTTCCAACAGAAATAGCCTATTCTGTTCTGTTCTGTATTTTACTATATTTTCAGGAAAACACATAAAATGGAGCAAAGAAAATTATCCAACAAAGAGATGAAACCATTACTTTTGCCATCTTAATATAATTCTGCAGTGAAGAAAGCCAAGTGTCAAAAGTACAGAATTTCAGAGAGAATGTAATGAATATTCAGCAAAATTATTACATTCCTTCCTCTGAAATATGGCACTCATTTCTAAACTTAAGATGATGAAGCAGACATAAACACAGTCTGACACTTCCAGCAAAAATTTCCATAGCATAGGCGTCTGCTCGACTGTACACAAGTTCCCGTCCAATTAAAATATAACAAAATAGATCTTTTTCCTAAATATTCTCTTTTAAGATCTAAGTTTCACCAAGCTCAAATGCCACCACTTTCTCACCACATACCAGAGTACTCATCATCCACCCTCCTTTGCTGTTACTTGGCGAGGGATTGTCCTCTGAGGAGTCATTCTCTCACCTGTCATGCAATAGACTTGCTGATAAAAAAGATGAAATAGAAGCAGGTGGTCTCCAGAACTGTTTTGTTTTTTCTCATTCCCTCCCTTTTTGGTATGATAAAGGCTGAAACACTGTTATCCACCAAAAACAAACTGAAAAGCCTCAGAGTCACCATTTGGTTCTGAAACTAGTAATAAAACTAAATTCTTTGAATTATCTACAGTATTTCATAAGTCACCATAGTGATGATTTGTATACATAACAAAATCAAATCACCAGCTGGTGCCACTCACCAAAGTCTTAGGACCTCTTTCACACAGACTAAGCTGGTATTTACTCAGGTTGGACTTGCAAAGGAGCTTTGGGGGCTGTGTAAAACACTGATTTTGTTATTGGTTTATTCCTGACTCAAACAAAACTAAAATAATGAGAAATTTATATTGAGGATAGTCAAAGTAAAATCCTTAGGCCAAACATACTCCAGGATGCTTAACTAGATTTTCTGAGAACCACTGAATGTTCCAATATATGTTCTTTTTGTATTGCATCCATTTTAGGAAAAGAGATGGGACACAATGCACACCAAAACCTGCATTTTCCTGATATGGCTGATTATGTGGCATCTAAATTTAGCTTGTAATCTCTGCTGAGCAGGACCTCTGTTTCCTGTTTGCCCTCTAATTACTACAGAAAATTATGGTCTCGTATAAATGAATATATACTGTTCTGACACAATTTTTAAAATAACTGTGGAGATTAAATGTTGCCCATCAATCTGTCAGTGGAAAAATAATTTGATCACATTCTCAAAACTTTATTTCTGAACAATTCATTTTTATTTCCATTTATTTTCATTTTGACTAATGTGTTGTAGCATGAGCATAGCTTGTCTGTTTGTATCATCATGAATAAGATAAGAATAAAATGGATATTTTTACTGTTTACATGTCTGCTTCTAGTTAAATTTAAAATGTTCTGTGCAAGCTACTATTTCTAACACAGTACTGCCTTGAAACGGGGACCAAAACAGCAAACACTTAGGTTTGTTAGATTCAAACAAAACAGGTAGAAAAATCTAGTCTTCTGAAGAGATGTGGCACAGAAAGGCTGGGATAAGATATATTATCCCACCTTAACCAGATAAAGACCTGAACATAGGAAGTTAAAAGACTCTTCTGGAATCACAAAGGAAGTCTGTTGCAGATATGGAAATTAAATTGAGGTCATTCTAACCTCTAGTGATGCAAGAAGTTTGCTCTTACTCTATTTTCATTGCTATCTAAAGGCAAAAACAAACCAAAAATCCATACAGTATCATACACCTGACCTGAGGCATAGGAGTAAATCAGTGCTTAGTGTTTGGCAGGGAGCTTCCTCTATGAAGAAAAGTTAGGAATGGCACATGTTGCAAGACAACAATTAACAAGTCCTACTTTCTTTGTTGTGGCAGCCCACCTTAACAATGAGCTCTCTACTTTTCACCATGTGCATGAGGGATTCTCAGTATATCCTGGAATATTTTGTTATTCTTACCTTGCTTGTTTTTTCACTGATTAAAATGACAGACACAACTAAATTATTCCCTAGTCCAAGTGTTTATATTTGCATTTGGGCAGCAGGTCCTGTTCCAACTCCATGAAAGCACAAATACTTTTTCCCTGACTGAGTTTTCAAGGATGAAACACTTCCATCACTTTCCATCTGCGACTTCACTGACAAAAGTCACCATGTATGGGGAGCTATCAGAGCACAGCATCTTTTGTGCTGATGGCAATTATTTACATTACTTCTTTTAACATTGCAAATTGACTGAGTCTTTCCAGTATCAAAGGGAAAAATATTCCTTTCTGATTATCTGGCCACTACACAAGTCAGTGGAACATTCTTCTACCTCTTCAGACAAAATGTAATAAACCCTCTTTAGTATTTATTATTTTCAGTTTTTAAAGTATTTTATATAAATGTTAATTAACATTTGTAAAAATGAGACTGAATTCAGTTTTGAAATGCAATGTAATTAAAACCAGATTTTTTGCTGTAACACTGTAAATAGGAAGCCTCACATTAGATACTGTTAAATATGTTGAAATCTCTAAAATAACTTAGTGATTGCTTTCCCGAAGAACTACATATTCTTGGCAGTTTTGGTCAATTAAATGTTTAAAAAAAATATTTTAACTTCCCTAATTAAGCTATGAAAGACTTTGTATCCTGGGAAGTAATCTCAATTTACTTCAGATTTGCATACTGAATCCTTCAACATTCTTCAGAAGGACATGGTACTAAAAATTTCAGAGACCTACATGATCTGCCATCCCCCCCTGTGTGGCAGTTTCTTACCTTCCCTTTACATTTTGCTTATAACACTTTTGCAAGTAAATTTGCTTCTTTCTGAAGCTACTGAGGCACTGGTCTTGTTAAACCAAAAAAAAAAAAAAAAAAAAGAAAGCTCCTTTAAATGGATATTGAATGGAGATTTTTCACAAAGACTCTAGGAAGGCAGGTAGTTGTATAAAACCAGTCTGTTAAAGCATGACTCCTCGCGAGCATACAAGAAGGAAAAGATGCCCCTGACAACAGTGAACAGCACTTACCATAGTAAGGGAGCAGACTGTAGTACCTGGGGAAAGGAATTGCCTGCTGAAAAGACTTTCTGCCATTTCATGTCATGGTTCTGGGCCAGAATTTCACCTAACTGGTGACTGGGTAGGTTGAAGGTTGGGGGGTGGAGGGCTGAAGATTTATATGTTTTGGCTCTTTTACTAAAATCAATTCTATCACCTCAGTCTCCAAACATTTGAAGAACAGCAGAGTAAATTGCAGAATATTAAACAGGCTTAAATTGTCTTGACACTATAAATTACAAGAACTTTTCTGTCTGTATTCTGACTAACCGCCTCTACTATCTCCATCCCTAAATGGTGACCAACAGGTTAAAACAAGATACAAAACAGACACAAACAGCAGCTCCCTCCCAGTGCTGTACCAAATCATTCCTGAGGAAGAGGAAAGTATATTTTTCTGTCAGAGGAGGGTATATGGCAAGTCTTTCAACCAGTTAACTTTATGTACCCATGGCTACATCATACAACAAACAGTAACCTGTTAATGTGAAACATCTCCCTACCAAATCACTCCGTCCTTATTCTGGGTGGTTGCTTCATGGCTTTTGTGTGTTTTTGCTTTCACTCTTCTGGGCCTAGCTGAAATTATTTAAAGGCTTTTAAGGAAATTATTTATTATCACTTTTCTGAAAGGTCTCTTCCTGTAGCACACCCTTACACTCTCCACTGGACTTTATCTTTACTGTTCATGAGTTCACAGTTAGGTGGGAACTCACTTTGTGGTAATAATTTTCTCAAGAAAGAGTTGGTCAACTATTCTCTTGGTAGATAGATGACAAAATGTTACTAAGACGTAATTTGGACATAATTTTAAGTGCCTTTATAAAACACAGCAACCTGGGGTGCCTGTCTTCCAACACAGACTGATTTCTAGCAACAAAAATTTTATTTATTCTGTTCTTATCTGAGTTCTTAACTGTTCTTATCTGAGTTCTGGCCTAGAACTAGCCAATTCCACATGAATTGCCAACAACATGAAGTTTTGTAATTATTTTTCCTTACCTGAGATGGTGACATCCAAGGAAGCCACAAGCAATGATGTCACCTAATACATTTATGACCTCTGGGGCTACCAAAAAATCTGTGCCATTCCTGGTGAAGAATATAACCAGAAGTGAAGAATAGTCACCTTGTAGTCTCAAAGCCTTTTAGGGAGGACTGCAACACCTGAAGCAGGCAGCTGAGGCAGCTGAGATCTTGCCCTTCGTCCACTGAATCCTATGCTTCTAGTATATATAGACTGACAAGTTATATATAACTGGAATTCCCCAATCATTCAGACATTTCTGGGGCATGTTATTGCCTATTCTTAAAGGGCAAGTCTCCCCAGTATTCCAAAATAACTTCCTACTCCTTCCTAAAATGTCCCATAACTTTCCTACAGGTCCTACAGCAGCAAACATTTCAAAACTCTATACCCTTCTCAGTACCATGCTATCCCTTTCAGAGCTCTAGTTTTATCCTGTTATTGACATTTCATTACAAAACAATGGTTTCTGCCCTGCTTTGTTTCTATGGCATAAAGTTCTCATAGGAAAAACAAGTTGTCAGCTGTACAGCAGTACATCAGGATGATTAATAAACTGCGTGTATATGACATGGGAAATTCAAATTCTTGAAATGTTCTTCAAATATGTGAAATTCAGAGAACAGACCACTGGGGTTTATTCAGAAATTCAGCTTAAAAATATCAACAAGATAACTGGAAAACTGTATACAAATACAGTTTTCTCTTACGCTTCTCTTTTTTGGTCTTGGCAGCTAGGGGGTTTACTACTGGATAGCAAATCCCAGATTGTATGAATTTATTTTTTCAAGTGGTAAACTCATCATTTGTATTCAGTAGCTCTAAGAGAAAACCATGTGGATGCAGTACAGTGGAAATGGCTATTTTATTAAGATGTCGAGAACAACAGTACAGCTCTAATTCACTGTGGAGTTTCCACATATTTTTTTGTGAAAGTGATGACAAGTTGATGATTTTGCCATAAAACTGTCAAATACAGCAAACTATTAAATAAAGGCATTTTTATGTAGTGGCACAGAGACATTCAGACTCTTTCCAGATTAGTTCAAATGTAGCTCTGCTAACAACCAACTATAGCATATAGGTTTTCTTCAAAAAAAACCCAAACCAACTAACAACAAAAAAACCAAACACAAACAAACAAAAAAGTAATTACAAAACCAAAATACCTCTTCTGAAGACATCAACTATAAGTTATTTGTATACTTGTGGACTTGTTTTCTAAAACTGTCAAAGAAAATTTCAAAAGTAATAATTTCATCCCAAAGCATAATTTCTTATCAAAATAGTCTTCATTGAAATGCTTGTATTTATTGCCATTATTTATTAATTTAATGTAATAGGAACTAATTAACCTCTCAAGAGATATTTTGAGAGTACGATAAATTTCACAAAATTGCTGAAGAAATATGTGTGTTACTTTGGTTTATAATCTTGAAAGGGAGATTACTTGATTAGTAAGAGATTATTTCTTCATACAGTTTTGTAAATATGAATTTCCATACCTCCTAGATCACTTACACAGCCAGAAATCACATTAAAAAACTGGGAAGTAAATTACTGGCAAAGTGAAATTACAGAAAGTTTATGCACTGTTACCTCTTGTGCATGTGTGAACACAGCAGTAGGAAGGCCTGCTATTTAAAGTTTCTTATATATCCAGGATCTAGCAAGATCTAACATAGTCTTTGTAATTGGTTTGGTATTTCTGATTGTAAGACTGTAAATTTGTTTTTATTACCCCTCAGTATATTTCTATATTGACTTCTTACCAGCTAAGTGTATTCATACATAAGTACTGATGGAAAATACAGAATTTTCAAAGTTTAATTACTTTTTTTAATTCAAAGTTGCTTATAAACTCATTCATTTTAAAGAAGCAACAATTTCAGCAGGAGTAAAGCAATGTGTTTTGGAGCTGTCACGCATTATGGAGAGAAAAATGTAATTGTAGAGCATATGGTTCTGTTAGAACAGAATGCTTCTGCATTAAAAGAGCAGAAAGGTATGCTGCTTTTTCCCACAACTCGTCCTCAAGACTAAATGTAATTATTATTCTTACATATTCTCGAGTGTGTAAGTTGTAAACAAACTATGATTTACATAGAATACACAGAGATTTAAATATAACATTACGTAAACATAACGTAAGCTTTATTTTATAGAGCCAAGGTCTTTTCATGTAATATAGCTCCTGCAATTTCATGCAGATAATGAAGTAATGGTGGAGAAAAAAGTTCATAGGAAATAGTTCAATTGTATGAGCTCATCTTTAACTACTGCAAGAAAGACTAAGTCTATGCAATACTATGACAACTCTGTTGAAAATAATCTCATGATTATAGATTTCTTTTGCAATTTATCAGACATTTTCTAACAAATGTCTTTTGTTTTACTTTGTATAACATGCTAGCCTTTGTTTTTAATTTTTTAAAATAAATTCTTTAAAAAGGAAATAAGGTTTCTAAATATATTTCGAAGTTAGACTTTAACAAACACAACAGACATATTTCTGCAAGCAGAGTGACTTAAGACTGAGCAATGCTAGCACAGAAGCCAGAACCTTCAGGATTTAATTTCAGTTGATGATACACCAACCCATCCTGTGATGAAGAATGCAGCTAACTGTACTATTGTTGAGTACCTGAGTCTCATTTAGTATTTATAATTCATATCTTCAGTGATACTGGCCAGATGATTGCGTTGGGAGTTTTTACTAGCACTTTAATGGCAAAAGGCAATGAACAACCTATTCATACAAATTAGCTAACCTTCTCATCTTTTTGTTTCCCCAAGTGTGAGGTGCTGTTCTTCAGCCTGGGGAGTGCACCAGATACAGTCAAGTCTATCAGCCTCTACATGAAGACCAGGGCATTGCAGCCCATCACTCGCTTTCCTTCACGATGGGATCTGATGCATTTGGCCCCTGGCAGTGTGACATTACAGAAGGCTGCTTGTGAGGGTGGCACACAGCTGCTGCAGAGGAGCACCAATGTGCCAGTGCTCAGGTCGTGAAACAGAATAGATTAAATGTGTACTCATAACTGCTAAAACATAACCATGGTAACCTGTTTGTATTCATGAGGAGGGAGGAAAACTCAGGAAACGGGAAACAGTCTATGGATGAGGTAGTCAGGGAGGACTTGCAGCAGGACCTTGGTGCAAGGGACAGGTATAAGGGAGTGGACACTCTCTGAGGCTTTGAGGATTGCACAGTCCTTAGCAACGGGAGTAGGTGCTTCAATAGAGGGATCAGCTCTGGCTGTGAACGAGATTCCCAGGAACGGACTTGGGGACAACACACCGGGTGCAGTAGGCTGAACTCAGTCTGTGCTGCAGGACAAGGCAAAACACCTGCAGTAGGTGAGAGCACTGCACAGGACAGGAGTTCAGTAGGTGAGGGCACATCCAGCTGGCTGGGAATAAGGAGGATCCTTATTTCAGGACAGTATAGCACTGTGAATAGAGGTGAACTACAGAGGTAGTTGAAGCCAGAACAAGTAGATCTTATCTACACAAATATTCAGCAGGCCTAATTCAAACCAAACAGAACAATCTCTATCTTCTTCATATGACACACAAGGAGAAAAAAAACCCAAGCAATTAAAAATATAAAAATTACTGTTTTTCTTCAAAAGAAGTACTTTAGATGAGAGTATGTCATATGTGGCAAATATTTAGAAATACTTTATGTGTCACACTGTGAAGTCCTAGCATCTTCGTATCCCCCAGTAATATCATGATCTCCTTAAAACCCAAAAGCAATAAATACCTCCTGAGTAGTGTTTAGTATCACCTAGAACGCCCAGATATAAACTAATTAAACATGAAAAACCTTCATGGATCTAGTCCTCTGCCTCAGAAAACTGGACCAAAAATGGCCCTGATCACACTCCAAGGTGTACCTGAAAGTACATAAAGGGACATGACCTGTATCTACTGCATCATAAGTTGTGCTTGTGTAGATGAGGATATTGACAATTTCAGCATAGAAAATTAATTGCTAAATCACAGTAAAACTGATTTTTGTACTTTAAGTTCAAAACTAACTGATAATTTTGAGAATTCTTATAGATAAAACCCAAGAAATCATAACGTAAAATGTATTTACCACACTACTAGCCACAGACACAAGCTGTAATATAGTTGAGTTACCACACACTCATTCATGATTTACAGTCTGATAGCTGTTCTCCTTTTCTGTATGAGAAAGAAGCATTTAATCTATCTTAGAAGGCAAATTCACTTGAAGTGAAGTGCAGTTTTCCAACAGAACAAAATTTAGTCATGCATACAATTCACATGAGGGCATATAGGAATTATGCTTGCATTTTTTGTAAGTCTACCATTCTCAGCTTCAGAAGATTTGTATCACAATTAAAAATTAAAACATACCACAAAATACTGATGGGAGTACTACATGTGCTGGTTTTGAATAAGCACTGCAGAGTTAAGGTATATGTACACAATTCATGTGAATTCAAATGAGCAGGTGATTCTAAAATTAATTTGCATGTCCAACAGGAGCAGGTTCTTATGTAATATATAAGTGCTATCCTTTCCTTCTCAAACTTTAATTAAAACATAAAGCTTCTCCTTCTCTAAGTAACATGTTTCAATAGCAGTTTAACAATGTTATTGCACATAGGATATACTCTAAACAGCATTTATACGTGTGACTACCAACAACGTGGTCCAAACATGCATTGTGATTTGGACATAGTATGGAATGTACTTACTTGATGGGAGATAATGTGTATATAGATATGTTAAGTTTGTAATTATGGGGACAGAAGAATTTAGCCTACATTGACACCTTCACAGCCATCAGCATCCTTGGTCTCCAGGCCAAGATGTACAGAACAATTCACATCCACCTAAAGTGAATTGTCTCTGTCCACATGCAAAACACTTGGCCTGGGTCTTCCCTAAGCTCCATAGCAGAGCTTGAGGACCATAAAAAATGCATTTTTCTTAGTTTCTGGTCCTGAAAACTTGAGATAATAACTGAAGATATATAGCAGTCCATCACAAGGGCTGCTTCTATAGCATGACCTTGAGAGTGTGTTCCATCCTATAGTGAGGGGCATATGGACATGCAAGCTCCCAAGGGTGACAACACTATGTCTTCTATAGACTCCTCTAAAACTTAATTTACTAATTTTTCACCTTAGGCACAGCTAGTCATTTAAATCTGGAAAGGGAAAACAGAACTGAAAAAGTAATACAGAGTAATGCAGAGCATCATCAGACTTGTGCGTCAACCGAGGGGAGATGAAAGAGCCTGCAGCTGTACTACGGGGGATAGAACTGAAAGCTTCTTACAAGCCTGTGGCTATACTCTGTGAATTCTTTCTTTTTTCTCCGTCTGTAAGAATAAATATATTCCTTTATCTTCAGTGCTCACATTCCATATTTTGTACAACGTCCTTCCACTACGAAGACAAGCAGTATGAAGTTAAGGTGAAAAACCTGAAATGAGGGATCACTGACTTTCACTGACCTTTCTTCTATGTGCAGTTTGGAAAATCTGTGTGAGGACTGTCTCCTGATGGAACTCTCCTTCTCATGGCAAAGGCATAAAGTATCTCCAGAATGCTATGCTTATTAGATATGACAACACTTTCCATGTTTGCTGAAATGCCATATGATAGCAGAATCACCACTTACTGCGGTCAGTAATTATTGTCCGGGCCTCTTGATTGCTTGTCTTGTTTTTTAGATTTTGTGCTGCAGTTATTAGTTCATCCAGCTGGGGACGTCTTTGTTCCAGATCCTGTAGTATTGCCTAGTTGAACACAAATACAAAAATAAAATAAAGAAAAAAGCATAAAGAGCTCTTGGGAAGACCACATACAGGGACTTTTTTTGTGCAAACTTGATTTAAAGAGATTGTTTGGTGTTTCAAATAATACAAAGAATTTGGTGTAGACCTTCTAAATTTTGTTGTTATTAATTTAAAAATACCAAGTATAACTTGTACTAATAATTTTAAAAGAACTCGTAAAACTAGATACAAAATAGCAATCATTCTTCATTTTTAACACATCAAATTATGCAGGATATGCTATTCTCCTCTATAAAGTTATACAGAAGGACATTATTTTTCTGTATTATCTGATATTTTACTGTATATTTCAAAAAGAAGATATAGGGGTTTACATTCTTGCCAGATTGGGCAGGCTTTTCCTATTCACTCATAAAGTCTAATAAATCACGTTTATTTTTTAATATGTCAAGATTGTTTAATTATTATCTATTGGTTAAAAGCCATTGTAAGACTGCTAATGTCACTTTTTCTGTCCTCACTTCTTACCTAGCAGAAAAATAATTAACACTCACAATAATTTATATGCTACTCAAACCAATATATAAAGCCCAGACAATCTGACTAGTAAGTAAGAAGTGGATTTAGAGTTTCTCATGGGGGAAAAATGAGCTTCATGGTATTTAGAAGGCAATAAAAATGATAAAATGATAACCCAAGGAAAGTAAGGCATATAAGATTTATGCATATATTTAACTTATTTTGAAGGCTTAGGGAAGAGCAAACAAGGAATCAGCACAATCGTCTCTTACATAAGAAGCATCCAAGTATGTATTTAAAAGACACTGACTAAATTCAGACACTTCAGCTCCCTATTGTGTAGTTTTCAGAAAAGATGCTCAATAGATTTCCCAGTCATAGGAGTTGAAAGTAACAGTATTTATTACAAAACTATGAGCAAATTACTTTTTTTCTGCCTACAACTTTTAGTCATCAGAACAGAACAGTGTGCTATCAGATAGTTAGTAGGTACACTTTAACACATACCAAGCTGGCAAAAAAAGGCCAGAGAAGGATTTCTACTATTCAGGCTGGTTACACAGATAGTGGTTAGATAACCTGTGAGCATTCTCACCTGGCTGTCGATAAGGTGTCTGGAGTATTTTATTGTCTTAAGAGTCACCTTTCCTTAAAATGCTTTTGTTCTAAATAATCATACTTGATTTTAAAAAGCTGTTATTCACTGACTGTTCTGGATAGAAAAGACCTGTGAGTTTGATCTTAAATTTGACCCTCCAACTTCAGACTACAGTTGCATAATTTTCACGGAGTTGAAGGTTACAAATAAAGACCTAATACTATTTTCTTTTCAATAAGATTAACGGAAGAGCATAAGAATATAGCTTCCAGTAACTGCAGCATGTACTATCAAAGGCAAACTAAAAGCTCCACAGAGTTTCATTTTGTTCAGTCACAAACTCTTCAGGAAAAAAGGTAACTTTTAAGATACACATCTAGCAACATCCTGTGGTATTCTTGCCTTTAACTTCTGTACCAGAAGTTCTTTGAAAATCTATTATAACTGGCTTTCTAAAGTCATACTCAAAAGTTTGGATGGTATTTTTTCACTTGTATACTGATTGAATTGCATACAGAGACATGCAGTTAAAACAGCAGCTTGCATAATTAAGCAAAGAGGAAATTTCTCATTAGAAGTCTCTCCTTAGAAAGAGAAATAAAATCTACTGATGCAGTTACTATCTCTAGATATCTACGTGCCTTCTAAACTCCATTTTCTAAGAAGACAAGTTAATGAGTGACATGAATTTTACAGTAGGAAAAGCAGTCCCAGTGCAGCCGAACAACATCTGTATTCCACATATTGCCAAAATGGACGGTGCAGAAGGAACACTAAAACACACACAACAGGTTCAGACAATTTTGTGACTTCCAAAATAGAATTTCCCTTTCTCTCTCCTTCCCTATGTAGAAAATCTTTAGAAGAGGAAAAACAAATTAAGTCATTCTAAGGTCTTATGCCAATAGTGACTCTCTTCCCTAAAGTTTCCTAAATATAATTTTATACTGGAATATTCAAACAGAATGATTTATCTGATCCAGCCTGAGTCTCCAACTAGACATTTAATGTAGTGTTTGCACCATGAAAAAAAGCTGCTGTTATATGAAACCCTGTAAGAAATGAAGCACGAGGTAAGGACAGCTCAGAAAGGATTTGCTCAGTACCAAAATGAGGGAATGGAGCCAATCTGTGCCCAAGGGCTCACAGAAGAATTTACCCCCAAAACCCATCTGCAGTTCCTGAACTGGACATTCAGGAAAACTAGAAATGCCTCTTTAAAGTGAGTCTTGCTAGTTCTGCTGTTCCCTCGGGGACATAAACATCTCATCCCTGTATGGACTATGTGGACAGCCTTCCTTCCCTCTGCCATTTAATGTGAATAAAATTATTTTCTGCTGGATGTACATGAGTGTTTTTTTGAAAGGTCCAGAAGGACACTCTTAAACTCTTAACACGACAAACAGATCTGAAGATTCTCAGACCTTTCATTAGACAATAATACATAATTATAGAACAGATTTCTTTTCTTACCCTTAGGAAAAGCAGCATTTCTCAAATCAATATATTTTTTCCTTGATTTAATACAAAGTGTCTGGGAACTTTACCCAAGCAATGTCCTATTTTATTCAGTAGAGTTGTATCATTGTTACAGTGTTTATTGGTCTAGTTTTACCAATTTGTACAATCTTAAAGACAGCAAATACATCTTCCACATGGTACCTACAGCGTGTGCACCAAACCCTGATGGAAACTTGGGTAAAAGTAGCTACTAGAACACATCATTCCTTGGTCTTCCTGTGATCCTGTAGCATGAAAATAAACAATAACACTTGAGCTCCACTTAAAGTGCTATCATATTCAGAAAAATATTCTGTGACTGGATAAAGTGATCGCATAAGCTGATTTTGTGGGTTAATAAAAATATAGTTAATTATGCTAGGAAGAGCAGTGCTTTGAAGAATACAAACTAAAAGACCACTAAATATGATTTCTGGAAAAAATAAAAATTGAATAGCTTTAAAGTATTAGCTGAAGGATGTAAAATAAATGAAAAAAAACCCCCAAAACCATAATCAGAAGCAATTAATATCTGGAGATTAAAAAACGTTTATGAATTCAGCCAAGTATTTAAGGTTGTAAAACTGGATCCTCAACAGAAAACTAAGTGGAAACTATTAGAAGCTACTGTTACAACAGCCATAGGAATAAAAACTCATTAATAGTGGCACCCTGGTGGAGGCACAGCAGATGCAACAGACCAGATGCCTCTGATTTGGAATGTCAGCGCACGGAAACAAATGTGCTATATAAAAATGGGTAATACAGAAATGACAGTTATAATTAAACTACTTTCAAATAAATGAAACAGAAATTTATCCAATCCCCATTAGGTCACCAAAAGTACAAGCACAAAGACTTCGGGAGTCAGTTAAACTAAAAGTTGCGAGGTTTTTAATAAACAAATTCTTTTGCATACAATTTGTCTCTGCCAACACTTTTCTAGTGCTCTGTAAAGGTACAGTAATGTGTTCTCCAGAACATTATAGAACACATCTCAATAAAGAAGTTTTGTTTAATTATAAATGTAACTCCACATGAGGAGGTCAACAGTGAAGGACCATTGACATGCATGGTTGTACAAACACGTCTTTAAACCCCAAAAGAGCTTTTCTCCTTCTTCTTCCATATATCTGTGAATGCCAACATAATGATGCTTGGTGATAGCACAGTAATGCATGATAATGAGTAATGAGATACAGTCACCCAGCCTACCTAGAGTTTGTTAGAAAGTGATGCTATTCACTTTTAACAATCTTTCCACATTTGCGGACAGCAGCTGCTCAAAAGAAAAATCCAATTTTCAGGTTCCTAACTTTTATGATTTTCTTACACAAAATGGTTGTTGAGGTATGGAACAAATCGTTCAAGTCAGCAACTGAAATAACTTGCATAAAAATTGCTAAAAAATAAACTGACAAACTGAAACAGGTGAAGTGTGACAAATTCTTGGTGGGACTGAAAGGTTTGAGACTGAGAATTAAAATATTTTCTAGCTTTATAATGTACAGCATGCTACAGCCTGCATATTTGCGACTCTGGCCATGCTAGTTTCTATAGAAGGATCTTTAAATCCATCCAGTCTTTTTTTTTTCCTTGACTTTATGGCAAGTGTACTCAAAGTGGATGGGGGGAATTCCAGGATGGTACCAAGACTTACACATTCGACTAATCGTTTACCAGTGCTGATTAAGGGTGTTCACTCTTTAATATCTGAAGAAACTTTTCTCACACCAAAGCCAGGATATTTAATTTCCCTTTGCTGGATTCAAGCATATCAACAAGAGTTAAGGTTGCTGCTTACATGCTCCCAGCCAAATACAGTTTGTTATCTATTTTATACTAAGTACAAGAATGCTAATAGTGAGTGACCCAAAAAAATTATGTTTGGGCAAAATGGTGATTTAGAAAAGATCTTCCATTTTGAGAGCAAACTGGAAGCACTTTTTGTCATTAACAACCCATGGCTGAAGACAACAACTTCACAACTGTTTGAGATGATTTGTTTTGGCCCACTCCCAACCTTGTTTAATGAAACGAAGCACTGAACCACTGAGCACAAGTGGATGATTAATACGAGAATGTAAGGGAGAAGGAAGATATATTTCTTATCCTATGAAGCTATTTGCTCTTCTGAACTAACTCACCATGATATGCTCAGGAAAAGCATAATTCCATTAAATAGTTGTTGAGGATATTATTTGCTTATCTTCTGAAAAACTTTAGATTCTAAACCTTAAATTTAAACAAAAAATGAACCTATAACTTCCAAAATGTATAGTCAAGACAACTTTTACTTAAAACAACTAAGTTGCCTGTGGCTGATTGGTTCTCTAAATATAATGTGTTATATACACACACCTAGAAAGAGAGAAAGCTTTGGAAAAAACTTGCTAACAATTTCAGAAAATGCAGATATGCAACACCTACAATTCATTTGCATAATAAAATTGGCTTTGTTAAGATATTCCTCCCAAACACAATTTGAATTTGTTTTCTTGTCACTAAGCAGGAAGAGAATATGAGAGAAAATGGGCATTTACATACTCTCTATATTTAAACATAAAATTACGAAACAATGAAAGCAATATAATGCAGCGGAGTTTTCTCTTTTGAAACAACTTTTCTTTTGACTATTAACTGTTTTGTGTTTTCCCTCCAAAGCATGCAAAGTTTTAGGAAAATATGAAGATCAAGAGTAACTATTTAGTAATTGTGATAGCTGATTGGTGCCTGTCAGTGAAATCAGAACTTTAACAGACCAGACACTATGAATTTGATTTTTCCTGAGTGCTTTACGCAGTGCAAGTTTTCCTAAGCAGGTACTTTTATGTCCAGTTAAGGCGACCTCAAGAACTGCCCCAGCAGCTCTCATTGGTGTCTAAGTGATTATACATCAGCTCTGTCAGTGATGCTGTGGGAGAGCCACCAGTGACAGCTTATCAGCTGTTGCATGAGATCCATGAAAAAGCATCATAGAACTTTTTGTGTAATTTTTTGTGACAATCACTCATTCAGTTATGTTGGTGGCATTATAAATGTTCCTTTACAACTTAGGAAGTCCGGTCCACAGCAGGAAGTTATGACAGCAAAGCGTGCAACACTCTCTTGATGCACACTAATCAAACCAAACAGAATGGGGAGGACTCAGACTGAGTCTCCATGTGTTGACCAAAAAGGATGGTGATGGTAAGGTAAGGTGATGGTAAAAAGTAAGGTGATGGTGATGGTGGGAGCTGGGATAACTCTCATCCTCCCTCTCACCCTTCTCCCCATTTGCCTGTAGGAAAGGACTTTGGAAGCAGATCAAGAGGATCAAACCATCAGCAGCTTGCTCGTTATAACTGAGATGCCTTGATGGACTGCACTGGAGTCCCTCCAGCAGACAGGATGGAGAAGATGGAGAGGAGACTAGAAAAAGATTACAATTTAACATGGCTTGTGAATGAATCATTCTGCAATAAAAGGAATTTGCTCTATTATAGCCATTGCCAGGAAAAAAAAAGGAATAAAGCTAAAGATGTATCTGTAACAAGTAGAACAACATTTAAAGATTTGGGTGTTTGGCTATAATGAGATCCATTCAACTAGAACACAGTGATAAATCACATGTAAGAACTCAAGACCGAAACAGGATTAAAGCTCTAACAGTAAATCTAAGTATACGTGAAGTGTGTATGGAATTACAGCCTCTTGCCCCCAAATAGTGCAGCTGTCCAATACTACTTTTTCTTGCAGTAAAGTATGAGCATTTAAACAATCGGGCAAAACTATTCCAGGGTGTCTGATGTCCTTTCATCCCACTAAATAACTTAATGGATGGGAACTGAGCTCCCCCAGTTTCTGTATCAGTCAGCAGAACTGAAATCTCTCAGTGTATAGCTGCCATTTGTAGAATGTGAATTTGCAAAATTTACTACTTTCTTTCTTCTTTATAACTAACAGTTTTTCAAATTAAGGGTTTTTCCAATGCACTTAAGAAACGTGTATTACCAAGAACACTCAGGGCAAATGCTCTGTTTTTCAAGGGTTCAGCTTTAGTCTTTTCTTTACTGTTTTTTTCAGATGATATATCTACCAATGAACTTCAAAACCAAAGTTATCAGTTCTTTGTAACATTTTTTGACAGAAGGAAAATAGTATTGAGAAAACATAATTTAAAATTATGAATATAAGCCAAACAAACAAATATTTTTTGATTGCTTTTTATTTAAGAAAATAACTAACATTTGTGGAGAAGGAAAGCTAATAGCTTGACTAAAGATACTCCACAAATTATCCAATTTTATAGGGAAATTATTAGATTGAATCAATTTTATGCTTGTAAAAAACCCCCAGTTTTGACTGACTTCCTCAGTTTCTACTAGATCCTCTGGAAATCTTTGATTACTTTTATTGGAAGGTTTCTCCAGTAACAGCAAGTGAATAAAAATTAAGGAGATTAAAATGGATTGGCACAATATAAATTGCCAGGTAAGTTTTCCTTTAGTACCTTAGGAAACTAGATATTTTTCTCAAGAAAAATGTAAAGTGAAGAAAGAGGATTTAATCTGGTTTGTTTGGCTTTGCTTTTGAAAAAGAAAACAAAACTGTTACACAATTTTTTCTTACAGTGACCTTAATATTAGTTAGCTCTGTGTGTGGAAGTAGAGCACAGGGGAAAGCGAAGGTGTTTCTTATTTACCCTATCTGATAGGAAATTTTGGAATAATTCTGAAATAACTTTAGCCTAACTCTACTAACTTGGATCTTTATTCATATCTTACTGTAAAAAAAGATGAGAACCATATGAAGTTACAAGCCTAGTTTTGTTACTTAAACATTTCTGCTATATTTAGAAAGGTTTTACTCTCAGAACTACACTTCTGCTTTTATTTTTGTTTTCATTTTTATTGCTTTTTTTGGTTGCGCTTGCTTCTTTGTTTAATTTACTTTTAGATTTTATTCCTCCACATTTTTGTTACTATGTACTTAATTACAGTCAACAATAACACAGAAGACAAAGGTAGAAACCTGAAAAATTCTGATGTTCATATTTCATTAACAGCAAAGGAAGGAAAGAAATGTGTATATAACTCCCTCAGCCTTTCCCCATCAGAGGGATGCTCCAGTCCCTTAATCATCATTCTTGCCTCCCACTTTACCCACTCCAGGATCTCCATGTCTCTGTTGTATTGAGGAGTCCAGAACTGGACCCAGGACTCCAGATACACCTCACAGGGGCTGAGTGGAGGGGCAGGATCACCCGCCTTGACCTGCTGGCAGTGCTCTTCCTAGGGCACCCAGGATACCCTTGGCCTTCTTGACCACATGGGCACACACTGAAAGCAGGTGTGTCACTGACTGGATGGGTGCCTTCTCCTCTGGAAAATGTATAATAAGGGAACAGGAATAGGCAGCCCCCATCCTGCATTTCCAGTGAACACCTTTCGAAACGCTGGTGGAGAACACCCATCAGATTAAAGGACATACTCACAGGAGGCAGGTGAAGGAGGGCTTACTGAGAAGATGGGTACTGGATTTTACATTTTCTGCAGAATACGTTGGAAGGGCTTCTACTCACAGGCAAAAGCCAAACCAAAGGAGCACAGCAAACAGCACTCATAGAGCTGAGCACCAGCGCTGCTGGGCAAGAGTGTCAAGGCTGTGCTGCAGCTACATTATGCAATTATGCCTCATTTTAGACTTTTCTGTCATTTTATGCTGCTGCCCCTTCGGTAATATATCTTGCTGCAAAGCGTAAATTTGCTCCTGGTGAAAGCTACTGAGACAGTTTTCTGATAATACAATAATTATTAACTATGGAAACAATAGCATTGAAAAGGTATTTTGGCTGGAAATTGAAGGCAGTAAAGTTTAAACAGAAAAGACGCAAATTCTTAGTAGTCAGTACATTTAAACACAGAGCAAATGACTAAGGAATATAAGAGACTATTAACTGTGTAATTAAAAAAAATTTTTTTTAATAGACACAATTTGGAAGAGTAGGAAGGGGAATCTCTATGTAAAATCCCATGGAGTGGTTTCATATATAGCATATGAACACACTTGTCCTTTCTGACCTTGAAATCTATAATGCTGCGAGCAATTAAAAAAAAAAATTGAACTCCTCTATAATGCCAGTTTCTCTGAGATGAATTTTCAACACCTGTTTCCTCAAATCAGTATCAGTCTTACTTGGTACCCCTTCCTCACACAGATATAATTTAAATATATTTAATCAATTTCTAACTGAGAGCAGTGTTTAAGCATAAATTTAAGCAAAAAACTGGAGCTGTTTCTTGTTCAGACAAGAAGAACTCTTACTATGAACAGTTACTGTATTTCATCTGTAAACATTGCTTGGGGCAGAAAATACAGACATTGATTAGTAGCTTGCAGAGGAGCCACACAGTGCTACTCCAGTGGAAGAAAAATTAGCATTTTTCTTTTTCAGAAAATACAGTTTTATTATCTGAATGACAGTTTCAGAAACGCATCTGATATAAATAGAAAAGAAAGAATCACTGCTAAAGTAGATTGACACTACAATAATAAAAGCAGGGAAAACCAATTTGCTTTGTATGTTTATTCATGTATACACACATGGTGATATATGAGTAGGTATAGATACGGATTTTACAGAGGGCCTTGGCAATAACAAAGATGGAACCAAATGAATAAAATTCCAAAATTAATGACCTTCCTCTGATTTCTATTCTGTAACTGAGCAGTAACTGAGGCCAGAGGGGCAATGAGCTTGAGTATCACAATCTGGTCAAAACAGCGGAAGAGGATTTCTTGAGATAATATTACAACACACTTATAAATATAATAAATGTTCCTGAAAATATTAAAAGTCAAAATGAAAATATTCTTCTCTATTATCTTTGGAAACACTGACATTTTTTCCACAAACAAGATTTTCTGTGCATTGGAAACTATTGTTTTATGGCTGCGATTCCCTTGCTTTGGAGGAACAGAACTTTTTTTTTAGCCACTCAACTTTTTCCTGGGACACTGGAATGAAAATAGGTATGAAACTGTATCTTGCAGTGTATTTTTATTACCACATAGTTCCTGTTATGTTTTTAAAATACAAACATACAAAAGTATTTGTAAAATACAAATATTTCCACAGTTCCAGAAAGAAATAAACTCATCGCCAGGTTTTTGCTAGACTGTTCTCATGCGCTTTCTCTCCTGTGTGCTACAAAAGATGAGCCTCAGCTTAACAACAAACTATACTGCACACTGCTTTGTGTAAAAAATTCTGGCCACATTCATAAATTCAATATATGCAGTTCCATAATGGTGTCACTCAGGCTGGAAAATAACTGAAGATGGAATGACTGTACATCATCCACTTTTCTAGTGCTGCTTTTCAACAGAAGAGGCTTTTTTTTTTTTTTTTAATTCACAGACTGCAATTCCTAAACCCAAGGGCTTATGGCACCGGCTGCTAACAACTCACTAGTAAAAGGTGGTCATCTTTATCAGTTAATCCAACGTGATTTTCAGGTTTTCACTCAATAGTAACTTTTCCAATGCCAATAAGGTGTTTTTCACATTAATAGCATTGACACATAATTTGACATGAAGCACAACACAGAGAGATATATAAAATTCTGGAATAATAATTTTCAAGTTTAACATACCTGACAACTTGGCCTTATCTGATATGTGATATTTTCACTTTTTATGCACTAAATTAGGAAGGTGCGAGAAAATGTCATATCATATAGAGGCTTATCTGAGGATTGATGCAGTCAGTTCTCCAGGGTGGAGAACCCAAATTAAATGGGAGGCTGTTATGATGCATCTGGACCCTGTCTCCTGCTCTCCCGCTCCCTGTTACCATAACAAAGTCAGCTACTGAAAAGCCATATTGGGAGGTGGAAACAAGAGCTCTCAAATGTGCTATATTTTTAAAAATTAATGATTTGTATCTCCCTATGGAAATGCTAGATTGTGACAAGCAGTTCTTCAAGAGCTGAATCCTGGAAGGACTCCAGACTGAGGTCACTGGTTTTTTTGCAAATAGCAGCCTGCAAAACTGGGAGGTATTTTACAGTCTATGGAACTGAAAAATGTATCTATCTTGGCAGTTTTTTCTTATTCAACTTTTTGACCTTATTCCTTCTTTTCTCTTTAAAATTATCACATATACATATGCAGACACACTTCTTTCCAGGGGCTTTTTCCACCAGACAGAAAAAGTAAGAGTTGTTTTTCTTAAGAGCTACATTTGAAAGCATTTTTTTTTGTCAGCTATTAATTATTAACGAAAGAAAACTGAGTTTAGGAATCTACCATTTTTTTGCTTCTACTTTATCCCTCAAGAGTATCCTTCTAAATACCTTCATTCCAAGCACTAGAAAATGCAAAGATGTAAATTTCAGCCATGTCCAAGGGATTTCAAGAACTGTCTAGAAACACGGGCTGAAACAAGAATAAGCAACTGCACTAAGAAATAAAAGAGAAATATTACACACAAGACTGAACAGATGCCATTATCTTGTAGTGCTGATGAACCAGCTAAAAGCAACATCAGTTTATTTATCCATGACAGCATAATATATTCTAGTTAAAAACAAAACCAAACCAACAAGCTTAGGAGATGTGCCTTAGCATGTCCTTAAACTCTGTATCAGCTGTTTCCTCAGGAAGGGTCTCCAGGGCTATGGAGATGCCCCTGGCTGACCATTTCCAGCTGGTGCAGTAGTGGCACTGATGCCACCATGCCAGCTTACCCCCACCACCTTCCTTTTGCTCTCAGCCTCTGCCTTGTGCCAAGAAAGGTCAGAGGACAGGGACATAGCTCTAAGGAAAAGGAACAGAAGTAAGCTGCCAATGGAAATGCAAAATGGCTGGGCTGCCTTACTGAAGATGGGTAGGTGAGGAATGGAGGATGGCAGTTGTTGGTGTACAGACACCTGAAGTTACACACTGGCATTTTGACTAAGGTGAAATTGAGGGAGAATACCAAAGAAGTGCTACACTAATAGCAGTGGTATAAGACATTAAGAATGCAGTAATAGAGAAGACGTGCTGTCAGAAATTTTTCTTTGTTTTTCTTCTAAACAGATTCCTGACAGTGGAATAGCTGCTGTGATATCATATCTTCTTAGTCTGTATTCCAGGTGTAGAAAAATGTGTATAAAAGGATGTTTTACCTTCTTTGAATATGACCCCTATGTTTCTTCAAAAAAAACCAAAAATAACTCAAATGTAGTTCTGAAAAACTGCAAAGACTGAAATCAGTTTTAAAATTTTAGCTTCCTTTCAAACTTTAATTACTCACTGCTGCAGATGTGCAGGCATTAAGAGATAACAAATAATTATAACAGATTCACCATGTATGCCAAGGTTGTTCTCTGGAGGGCTGGTGGTTTATTGTTTTCTAATGTCACCGTAGATCAAAAGAAAATGTTTCAAACTGTCTTCCACAGCCTAAGACATTGCATATGGAAATCAGATCATACAAGTTACAATCTTGGAGGAACGTTCCCTACTATAAACAAAAAAAAAGTCACATAAAGTCACATAAGAGATACATTAAGAGAGTTTTCTATACTTGCACACAATTGCAGAGAATTTCTGGCTGAAGGCATGCTTATTGAATTAACTCCAAATTGAATCTCTGTCCACAGTTAAACAATCTCTCAAACCCTAAAAAGCCACAAAGCATGAACATACTCATTACTCACACTAAACAA
>VXBT01005222.1:503556-568170 GCA_013400235.1 Oriolus oriolus | reverse complement strand
AAAAACAAAAACAAAAACAAAAAAAAAGCAGAAACTGCCACAGCAGCATTAGCCCAAGATCTTAGGTGCCCAGACTCCAGTATACCACTAAAAATGGACGCACATTCCCTGGGAGAGTGAACTGTAGTTTCTGGACAGCTGTACCCATGCTGCTTCCTGAAGCATTCACCTCTCACCTGTGTAGGAAGGTGAATGCTTCAGACTGAGCACAAGGCAGGTGTATGAAGGGTGGGGAACAGGAATGAGCGGGAACAGCAGGGTAGAGGCTTGAGACAGAAGGGTTGGAGGTACAGGAAAAGCAGTGATATGAAAGAGAGGAGGTATCTGATATTTGAGATGCACACACCAGAAAGACAGTCAATCCTCAATTACCTATGGATGAGTTAGCCCCAGTTCTGGACTAAACACAACACGGGGAGGAGGCTCTACAGCTGATCCAGTAAAGAACTAGCTTAGGTCAGAGAGACTTAACTAATGCACACAGAGCGTGGTGTGAACACAGCTGTGTGATTTCTGGGGCCAGCTCAGCAGTACAGAGCCTTTCAGGAACAGCCTGAGTTAATGAGACCTGATGAGTCTCACCTGACTGAATACAGAACCACTTACTTACCTGTTGCTGCACCTGCTCCCCAGCTCTATCTCATTTAGAACAGCTGCAGGGAGCCTGTCTGTAATCGAGAGGCATCCGCAACACTGCAGTACTACAACATCTGTGAGTGTGTGTGTGTGCACAGGAGAGAGAGAGAGGTCAGGGTCAAGTCTCCATTGCTGCATATTCCATGCAATGATCTTTAAAAAGGCACAGCTGGTTTGGAACAACTTTGTGGAGCAGCCTGAGGACACCTGTACTGACTGTCCATAATTTATTCTTGCATGTATTTCCTAATATTCATATTGGAAGAATATTTTCAGATATTTGTTCACTATCTCAACCTCAAAGTCACTGCTTACTCAGGCTTTCATTCAGAATTTGCTGTTACCAATCCTTCTAGCTGCCTGATGATTTATTTTGATTTATTTTGATGGTGCTCTTCATTACATCTTCTGCCAGGAAAAAATATATGTATCTAAAATGTAGATATGTATGCACACATGCTCACACATACATATATACATACAAGGAATATAAAACAGTAGCCAATATTTGGACTACAACCCATCACACAGAGTCTAAACAGCTTTTTGTACTATTATCCACAGTGTTTGTTTTCCCATTATGGAAACAAGAGTTTCAAACCTATAGCTCATTTCTCTTCTGTAATGTTATACAAGATGAAGATATTCTTGCAGATGCCATAAAGTCTGTAAACTTATTTTGCCTCAACATTTTTACCTAAACAGAATAAGGCAGTCACTGAAACTTTTGAAGTGATAGTCTGAAAAAAGGTTTGTCCTAGAACTAATACTTATGTTAATAGCTTCAAGGCAGAAGGTCTTTGTGTGAAAGACAATAAACAAACAATGCTAACTTTGTTATTGGTGTGACATCGTCCTTATCTAACTCAATATGAATTCTGATGTGACAGCTCATGAATTTCAGCTGTAATACTCAGGAACTGGCTCAAGAAACCTCATGGGCATTAGTAGTTATATTCAAGAACCTGCAATGGATGAATATACCTCACTTTTGAAAGAGGCATAGAAAACTACCCAGGAAATTTTAGGTGAATTATCCCCAGCTCATTTTTAGAACATATGATTAAATAACCTTTGAGAAGGGAAAATAGTAACAAGTAATACAGCCAACCATTTATCACGAGTAAATAATAAGTGGGCAACTGCATTTCCCTTCATCCACAGCTGTAAGATTTACCTACAGTGAACCACAGGTAGAAGTCGTGCCTGATGCCCATAGCAAGGCTTCTAAAACTGCCCATGTGATGTTACCACAAGCAGGAAATTTGGATGTAAATGGAAATTAAAGTGACGGAAAGAAACCCCATAACTTGAATACACTATATGGGAAGGCAATATCAAGTGAGGCTACAAACATATTTGTCCTATGTCTAATATTAATCACTATTTTTGGTTGATGGAATAGAGCATAGGTTTAGGTTTTTTATATTCACAATGATGCAAAACCCAACCAGCAGCAAGAAGAGGAACACAATTCAAAGCAGTGTCAAAGAACCCTGAGAAATCAATAAATCCAAAGCATTAAAATAACTAGCTGGAAAACTGGATTAGCATCAGAATGGGGAGCAAATGACTGGACAGATGGTCACTAATCTAGAAACAAGGATAGACATTTTAAGGAGCAGGGTTTGTGTAGTCCAGAGAAAATTGAAGTACCACCCTTCAAGTGTATGAGGTTATTGCTGAGAGAGAGTAAACTGTTCTCAATTTTCATTGTGGTGAGATAATTAGCTTACATTGAAGCAGGGGACATTAAGGCTGGAGACAAACATATTTTGACTGGCAAGGATTGCAAAGTGGTGGGAAAAGAATTCTGCAAAGATATAGAAAACAAAGAATCTTTTGGAGCAGGTCAGACCTGCTCCAAAAAGAAATTGGTCAGAAATTATCTTAGTTGATCCTGCCTGATGCAAAAATCTGAACTGAACAGACTTTCAAATCTCCTTCAAGATCTTTTTATTATACTTATCCTTCCTTTGTGAAAAAAAAAAAACAACTATAAAAAGCAGCACAGAGAACAAATAGAACCCTGTGTTAATTTTTAGCATCATTTTCCATAGAACTTTTAATGTTGGTTTGAACAAAAACATGATCACGTGCATTTCTTAGAGCTAATACTCTTTCAACTTCTATTTTGATTACTTGATAACAATGAAGAAAGAACAGGAAGGATGGGAAACAGTACTTGCAGACTGTCTATAATAAGACTGCCAGTAAGAAGAACAATTACTAAATGATTTCTTCCTCAAAGTTAGCTTCGATATTAAAATTGGCCTCTCTTTGTCGTTGTAGTTTCTTTGTAGTATGATATGTTTTATGGAATGACAGTGCAAAATGGCAGGCTAGCACTTAATTTTCTCTATTTTTAATTCTATTAAAAATCTGGCCTCAATTTCTTAGCTAAGACATGAAGAGCTTGTTGTACTTTAGCTGACATATCGTTTCTCAGAAGTTTGGTGACAGAATAATAGTAAGGTGTGCACTGTAACATACAGATGCAAATAATACAGGAAAGAAAGGCTGCGTTGGTGTTGGGATCCTATTGTATACTAAAAAGTACTTTAAAATAAAACAAGATTAATTACCTAATCTAAAAATTAACCCAGGAATTATATTCCAGGTCTGTAGAATAAGATGGGTCTGTAACCGAGAGTGACACAAACTGCCTGTGAGGGGGGAGATCCGAGAGGCTGTGACAGCAGGAGATGTGACCATAGTGCACAGCTTCAATCCTATGGCTCCAGCACTAGGATGTGAAACTGGTGTCCCATAGCTGCCATAGCTTTTTGTTAATGAAACTCCTGGGCTTCTTTAAAGAAGCCCACAAGAATGCAGAGAAGAATGATTTAGCTCACCACCAGTTCAGGCAGGATACATACATACATAAAGTCTTTACAAAATCCTTTAGAAAAGAGTTTTAGGAAACCTGACAATGTTACATAAAATGAAAATTTCACTCCTGAATGTGTATTTCATTTAAAGACAGAAGAGAGTGGGCAGGAGTATGCTGCATTATTGTAGTAACTGTTTTAGAACAGAAAAAAAAGTATTTATTTTCATAGCAGGTACTGAGTATATAGAGCTTTCTCACAAGAGGTCATGAGGGCCAAGAGATTCAGAAGTTTCAGAGAGGGATTAGACAACTTCATGAACAATAGACTGAAAAATAGATGCTACAAGGACTCCTGATGTCCCAAATCCAAGAGCTGTGGATGCTAGGGACGGGCCAGTATAGGTAACATTCAGCAGAAGGCAGTCAGGCTGGTACATTCTCCCTGTTCAACCTGCCCTAACCACCACCAGATACATTTTCCTGGGTTAGACAGAAGAATGATGATTTGTCTCAGTAAAGCATTTCTTATGTCTCAAATGTGATAAAACCCTCTTTTAGTCCCATTTAAAACCTATTTCTTCTTGTATTTGTTACAGTTGTATAAAATACAAATTCTGTAACCTAAAACACTGAAAGATCTATTGCAAATAGAGAGTTATGTGAGACTCAAAATATTTGTAAAGTGCAATGTTGTCCTTATTCAAATTTATGCCAAATCCTATGCAAGACGTTTCTTTTTTTTCGAAATTATAGGGAAATCTGTAGTGTTATAAATAGATCTTCTTTCAGTAGTAAACAGGAAGAGTTTGACTTGTTACTATGCTGGCATAATATATTATTTATATTACTAATACATATTTTCTAGCTGCTGCTAAGAAGAGTCTCCAAACACTTGACTTTTAGATAAATCAAGGAATTAAAAAGAACTAGTAACCACAACACATATTAAAATGCTTTCCATGACTGTATCACATTCCAATTATTTACTCATCATAAATTTCCACTGAAATGAGAAAGTCTGAAAACGTTGACAAGATTGAGACAACACGAACAGTTCATCTGAGAATTCAACTGCATCTCCCTTTAGGGAGTAAATGGGCATAAATTCCCTGTGTCTGAACAGATTGCTCCCAACCAGAGCAAGGGGGAAAGGAGATCATGTTGAATCGTGTTGCAGTTGCAGCCCTTCTCAGGCAGAGCAATTCAAATCTGCTCCTCACTCAGGCAGTGTGGCTTGGAAGTTTACAACATAGACCAAACTCACTGAATCAAAACCACTGATAATGCACAAGACAAACCTCAAGAACTACAGATTTCATAAAGCATATTTCACAGAAGTAATAAGTATGTAACAAGTAAGGAAAGGCTGAAAATAGGTGAGTCTTTTCACCTGGCTCTTACACAGACTGGTTTCCAATCAGCCTTTTCATATTTATTCTCCCTAAATATTTAATACCGAATACTTACTGATGTTTCTTACAAGCAAAATATGACTTCCACTCAAAGAAAGATCTCTGTATTGGGAAGGACATGCACATCCTCTTATTAACAGACCTTGTTATTCCCGTTCATCACTACTGAGCTGTGCAAAGAAGACATTATCACCAAATTACAGTCTACAAAATGCATGGAGTAAAAACTAAGGTGATTTGGATGGAGACAAAACAACACATTATATCCACAATGTATGCTGAAAGCTTTATTAAACAAAGTTGTAGGGAAAGTCACATATCTTCTTCCTCTCTTGGCTGTCACTTTATCTACTTCATATGCTCCATTACCTCTGCACAAGCCCAGGAGGTGTTTGCACGTAATAGCATTTCATTCTTGATTGAATTTAGACTGAATGTTGCCTGCCTATTATGCATACATATGATTCTGCATTTTATCGCCCCTAAAAACATATTGTGAACCCCACGCTATACTTTGGAAAACATCCCTTACAGCCACATCTTTAAAAAGGCTATTTTTAGTTCCCACAGATGCAAATATACTTTCTTAAGTTCAAGAAATCTTTCTGCAGTTCTTATTCCTGAAAGGGACATAATTATGATGCATTGTGCATGTTTGTTGTCATTTTGAAACTGTGCACCAAAGTAGCCGTTGCGAGTAGATTAATGTCAGAACAGATAACAGTCTGCTCTCTGATGGCCAAATGGTTTGGAAGCCTGAGATAACATGTCTAACATTTCAGTATCAGGAAACAAACAATCATTTTTGCTATGATCTGCCCCAATTTTGTGTCTACGAATAAGAATTACAAATGATTTTTTCATTACTCAGTGAGGTATGCCAGGAATTTGTATTGCAGCTAAAATATGATCAAAACAATTAATGTGTGTTAGGTTTGTTGGGTTTTCTTTAATAGAATCTACAGTGTCTAAATAGTATTTAAAGGGATATGAAGACAGGATCCCTGCCCGGCACAGTTTGAAAGCTCCTTCCTTAAGAACTCATGTAAAAAAATTGATAGGTGTCAATAGTAAACAAGAATACTGCAGAAAGAATGGCAAGGATAATAAAAATCTCTGCATCTGGGTGATGAAATTAGATGTATGATTTGTTAGACATTATAATCCTAATTTTTCAGAGGCAGTGGGTATAAAACTGATGCCTTAGCTTTTAACTTTTATATTTTTCAAATCCTGTATTGCTCAGTGTGTAACTCTGAAGTTTCTTGTAGCCAGTTAACTTCTGTTCTCTCATGCTAAGATAGACATAACAAAGCCTCTCTAGCTTTGCTCTCTGAGGACACCCAGACTGTCCTAGGCCCAAATGTGTAAACCAGCATCTTGAGGAGGGGGGTAGGCTTGCAGAAATAACATCATTAGCTAAAGTTTAATTGGTGAATTTGTGCTGATATGCAAATGGACCAAACCTACACGTGTGTGAAGAACTCGTGACTTGGGGTCCATCTTGGGGGTCCTTTTTGGATGTAGCCTCTGGCTCCCCAGGGTGTGCCTCTGAAGGCCTTTCAAATAAATATCCACCTTTATTCCCTTAAGCTGTCTAGTCTCTGTTTCTAGGTAGTCACTTCAGGCATCAAAACCAGCAAAATTTCAAGTATGTTCTGAGGAATACACTTTGTTTCCTTTTTGTACATTTTATGGTCAGCAACACACAATCTGTAAGAGTGGACCAAAAATATCTGGGAACTCCTTTTTAATCCCCCTCTCCCCTCTCCCCTCCTTTTCCTGTAAAATCCTGTACACACACTCTTGTCTCTTCCATTCACTTATTAAAATAACGAAACAAAGCAAAAAAACCCTTCTACATTTTCCCATACAATTCCAAAGTACTGAGTTTCTTTTAATTGTAAATTGAAATTCAGTTAATATGCTTCAAAATATTACTCTCTTCTCTCCCATAGGAGTTCAAACTTAACCAGATTTCCATTATGGAGGTCTTAATTTTAAATAATGTTTCGAGATTATTTTTTTCGGTGTCATTATTTTTAAGTGATGGAGTTATTTGCATTAAACTATATCAAACTAAGAAAGTGAAGTTTAAACATTAAGAATTACTATACTGAGAAAGATCACTCTCCTAGATGTCCTCAGCAAATACAAATGGACTGACATACACAGATGTCTGCATTTTTAGAGATATTTAAGATGCATGGAATAATTTGAGAGAGAGAACTGGATATTAAAAAATATTAAAAAGTACACCAGAGTATTTCAGAAACGTAGGAGTATTTTCCTGGATCATTGGTAATGGGCCAGACAGAATTGTGGCTGCATCTGTTAAAAAAGATCTTACATTTCTTGGTGAATTTCTCATGAAAAGTAGCTTTCTACCTTGATGTGGATGCTTAAGTTTATCTAAAAGCCTCTAAAAATGAAAGTTCTTATCAAACATAATAGAAAGAAATTGTTCTGAGAAAATGCTATATAGTTATTTCTGTCTTTCACTACCTGAGCTTACTTTACCTCAGTGCAGACCTAAAATTAGAACTAAAAACTAGTTTTAACATTTAACCTCTGTGCTGCTTAGCAGTTATTTCGGAATTATTTCAGCAAACCTCTTCCCAATTAGACTTTTTTTTTTTTTTCTTTTTCTTCCCCAACCCAGAATACCAAAACAGTATCAGACAGCAAGAATACCAGCAGACAGAATACTGGCAGCAGGTTGCTGCCCAGGAACAGTTTGCCATGGTCAACCCTTACAGGGGCTGGCATCCTCTATGCTGTGTCACCTTCCTCACAGTGCATCCCTCACAGGCAAAATTCAAATACATTTGGAAAAGAAAGGAAAAAAACTACAGAGGCAGATTGAAATGGAGTCAGAATGTCTCCAAGGAGAAGAATCAGCTGCAAAGCACTAAAAGGAAAAGATCATAATTTTCTGTTGAGTGTTGTGAAAAAGTGCTTGTTTTCACATTATTTTTAATAATCCATTACAATTCTTTTGAAGTACAGGGAACTGAAAATGAGTCCTGCTGTTCATTCTTTTCGTTCTGAGATAGTACTAAAAAAATAATCTGCTATTTATATGGGTTTTGTACTGAAAATGATAACTACAGTGAAAAAGTCTCATTATGCAAGGGCAGAAGAAGGAAAGAAGGTTGAAAATGATAATTTAAATGGTGATTGGACCATCATTCAAAACAGGCTGAAGAATCATTTATCCTATATCTTGTTAAATAGCATCCCTGAAGATCAACCCTAAGCAAAGCCTAACAATGATCATACAGCCTGTGGGATTCAGAAATGGGCATACAATGAAACAGTAAGTCAAGAGAACACACTTCCTGTGAACTCTACAGTGAAAAAATCCCAATTTTCTCATAATAAAAAAAATATATGCTTTGTATTCTACGCTAAGAGGTCTCCAAAGGCTGTCGTGTTATTTTAATTAAGATTTGTGATTTTAAGATTGGCTAATGAAAGAATTTCAAAGGAATTGGGTAATGAGCACCCAAGGAAATGAAAAGTCACATGCATAGTTCCCTTAGATTCCACTTACAATTCTGGCTTATGTATAAACCATTCTAATTATTAGAGACACACAAAATTAATAAATTCATACAAAACCCATCATAATTAAGCAAAATAGATTAATCACACCTTGATAAGAAATACTGGAAAAAAATTAATCAAAACATAGAAACCAATAAACAAAATGAACTAACATGACTGAATAGAATTTCAGTATGAAAGACCTTCCTTAATCTCAGCATATTTAGCTAGGAAGAGCCAAAGAAAGATTCTTGTAAGATACCCTTCTCAGAAGACAAGTGATGTTTGACTTAAATATTTTTGCAGTCTAGCAGGAAGAGGAGGAGATGGGGGAGGGAAATATGGTGACTTTAAATTTGCATATACTAATCTAGATAAAAACCAAGAGCATTTCTATGTTACAAATCTTTCTCCTTCAGTGAATTTTTGCACTTCATCAATACAGACCTTTATACAACTATGTCTTAGAGAAGACTAACAGTCTTGCAAACTTTTCCAGTTCAAAAGTTACATTGGTTTTCCTACCCTTTCCTCTCCACCTACATTTAATCCATCTTTCTTGTCTTCTCTTAACCATAATCACAAGACCAGCAAGACAATTTCACCTTTTTTAGCTCAGCTCAGAACCATGATCTAAGTCCTGGTTGAAATTACCTTTAAACATAAAGTTTTTTCATCCTCATGTACCTTATCAGTATTATAATTTAAATGCACAAAATACCACTAATTCTTTTCTGCAAACCCTTCTGTCCCTAAGTCAATCATATCAACAACATCTGTTGTAGATTATTTTGCAGGTTTGTGTAGCTCTGGAACATTTAGTACAGGTACACAGAGTTGCTATTTTTGAGTTCATAACATCAGGCCCAATATACATATTATTACAGTCACTGACCAGAAGGGCCACTTGGCTGTGCTCATTCCTAATTCAGATTCTGCTGCCTCCAAAGAAATTCCCCTTGACTTGTACAAAACCGCAGAGGAGATCCTCTTTAGTAAATTAATACTGAATTTACTAATTTATTTTTTGCCTCTAAATTAGTCAAGGAATATAAAATACAAATGCCTGAGGGAGTTGATTTTATCAACTGTCTCACAGCACTTTGATGCCAAGCTTTCCAGTTGTCATCTAGTAACCACAGACATAATCTGGTTCTCTAGCATCAGTGTTCTTGTGCTTTATCACATGCCTTAATGACAGGTCCAGGCTGGGGGGAGCCCCACCTGAAACCACACTGCCAGAAAACAAGTTTATAATTTTTATGCGTTCTGATGCACCATCATTTCTTTGCAAAACACAACCACTTTGTCAGAGCTGAATCCCACACCTGAATGACATTAATGACATTAATGACATTATAGGAACGTGCCACATATACCAGTTTTCATCAGAAATATTATGCCATATGGGCCACATATGAAGGAGTAGAAGGATTTATAGCAACATTTAAAAATGTTGTCTGTGCAGATCCCAATGCACAGTAGGAACTTAAGACACACTGAATAAATACCAGAAAGAAAAATGTTAAATATATGTCAAAAGGTTGGACATTTACCTTAAGACATCATCCCGCATCATGCCACCTTCAGAACTGTTTGAATAAAAGATTCCATGACATATGCAGTGAGACATCACTGGTAACTTATGATAGCCCAAGAAACATCATTCTTCCCACAAAGAGGAAAATACTTAAAATCACCTTCTGTTTATTATTTCTTCATTTTAACTTCCTTGCTTTTTGGCTGAAAAACTTAACAGATATTTCTCTGAACAGGAAGGTGAAGCAAAAGAGGGTCTTTGTGTTACCTCAGAACCACTTTTTCCAAAATATTTTAACCAGCTTCTGCTCTAATTAGAAACAACTGCTGATCCTAATTTTTTTTTTTCCCACAGAAGGAAAGTGTCAAGCTGTTCTGTTAAAACATCAAAAAGGAGCCACTTTGAGTATCAAAATACAGCTTTTCACTTTACCATTGCTAATATTAGAACATTATTTTTCTGTAGTTTCGTTTTGGGGGGTTGGGTTGGGTTTTTTTAATACTAAAACTGAATTAAACTAAAACTTGGAACTATGGCATTCAGGGGTGACAAAATAAATGGATAGAGGAAAGAGAGAGAAATCGGGGATTTTTTCAGTGTCCCAATGGAGTAAAACCACTGCCTTTGGTCTGGATATCCAGAGGATTATTTGTGCTAACGAGTAGTAGAGACTGGCTGTTTCACATACCAGGAAAACTACTAGTTTTGCAGGGTTGTGCCAAGAATCCAACTGGAGACAATAACAGAGTTGCTTCATTCCCAGTGGAACATTCTGGCTCTGTCATGTTCTCCAGCAGAAAACTGCTCCTCCACAGGGGTGGAGATGAGTAGGAGCAAATGGAGGTCGGTATCTATACCTGAGCTTGTGTATTGAGAGGATGAAGCCATTCCAGGAAACAACTCCCCTCACCTCACTGCATGAACCCCAGCATTAATTCCACATTTAACAATTCATCTGGAGAATCTGACAAACCAGAAGCATGAAAAAGGAAGTTGGGAACTGGCTGAAGTGAATAAATCTCAGGTGTGAATCTTCTATTTGGCTGGAGAAAATCTTTCCTATAGGCAGAAAGCACTTGACCATTAGGAGTGCCATGGTGATAACTCAGTAAGAGCAATGGGCCACAAAAGCAGCAGAATGCACTTCTGAGATTGATTTGTTACCTTTCTTACTGTATCAGCTAGCAACAGAGACAGATGAGAGGCTGGAGTAATGTGAAATGGCTCACATTTACGACAAAACCAGGTTTTTTTAAATTAAGTACTCCTTCAGCACTTCATTACATGAAAAGCTGAATTCTCTGCTTCAATTCAGAGCAATACTTTAGTGTCTGTTTCTTAAGGAAAACATAGTCTTATTGCTTCTAGTAGGAATACTTTCATATTTTAAGCTCTGTGTGCATTCAACCATTTTCTAGGATTTCGTTGCAGTAGTAACCTGAAAAATTAATATTCTATTTACATTGCAAATGTGCTGTCTGCTAATATGATCTTTTAAATTTTATTTTTGCAGTAATGGACGATATCGAACAAAACAAATTCTACTTCTATTTGTTCTATATCAAACAAAAGAAAAAATATAGATACAACCTTATCCCACCACCGTCCCCAACTAGTGAAAGGAAAAGAAAGTCTTGAAGCATTAGAATCTAAGGTTTCTTCAACATGTTGTTCATCATTAAGAAATTACATCAGCTGTTAGAGGGGCTAGGCAAAACCAGACATTTTGTCCTTATCTTCTACATACAAAATTCAATTTAGTAGACACAAAAGGAGAATATGTCGAAGAAGAGATGAGCCAAAGGGGACTCCAGGCAGCAGAAAACAGACCATGTTCCGCAAACGTGAAGAAAGGTGGGGCAAGAGAAACAAATTCCAAGCACAGTGTTCCTGTGTCCTGAATCCCCGACATAGAGCCAACTTCACAAGACACAGTTCTATCTCCCACTACTTCTCTGCCTTCCCAGAGCCAAAGGAACTTACTGTTTGTTTACCTTAAATCCAGTGACAGCACGTGCCTAGTGGTGGGTCACACGAAAAATAAAAACATGTATAATGGTCAGGGAATAGAGAAAATTTTTCATGAACCCAGTGCTCCTGAATGAAAATATGCCTTTAAGCCTCTCTTACAGTGTTTTTATAAATTTTCCCTTTCACTTGTAAGAAGCTCTACATTGCACAAAATTTAAATGTTGCACTGGAGTGAGTTAAGATGTTTGCCTCCTTACATTTGAGTAAAGTACTTATTCGAGTGGTTTTCATTACTTAATGTGAGTGTTATAAAACAATATATACATGTAAATCAACAGAGAACTCTCCATGAGAGCTTCTCTAAGTGCAAAAAAAACATTATAGTATTCTACTGGGAAAAGAGAAAATGGAATTCCAAGAATTCTGCTTACTGCAGTAGAGCTAAGTTACTAGAAACCACTTATCATAAAGCTTATACTACAGTTTAAAAAAGCTTGTGACATTTTTTTAAACAATCCCTTCATGAAAAAGGATGATAATGACACTGCTGGCTGTTCTGCCTCAAGAGGGAATTGTCCATCTGCTAGCAAACCCCTGAATCTATATCATTATTAAGATGTGTTTAAAGAAGCATCAGAGTACCCCTGGCACATTGAGAAACCAATAGGGCACATTTCAAGATCACAGATTTTTTTAGTTTAAATTCTGGGGTCATTTTCTTTTCTACATAAAAGAACTGTGTTACAAGACCAGCTTCATTAGGAAGGTCTGCTGGGATTTGATGTTTTTATTTTCTTACAGAGGAAAACTTATTTCTTGAAGAAGCGCTCCATCTCCTCAAACATTAAATGAGCAAATATACAATTGTTCCCCCTAGTTTTAATTTGCATTTTATGATTACAACTAGATTAGAATTTTATACATTGCATCATTATTCAGAAACAAGCTGCTTTTATATTCCTCACAATTTCTGAATAAAACCAAAGCCACTCCTATATTTTTTGTTACTACTTCTAATAACATATATCAATATTGGTACAAAAATAAAGCCCCCTAAAATTTGTGTAACCATCTTAACAGATCCTCACAACTATTTAGAACTAAAAATGTCAAAATTTTAGCAGATTTCTCCAGTCTTTAAAGCAGATGAGAGGTGAGGTGGGAGGGGAACAAAGCAGGCAATAAAGCCATGATTTCCTTCATTTAAAGCATGTTTCATTCACAAGGCTGAACACAGAATCTATATTTGAGACTAGCATTTATATATCAAAATGATTTGTCTTGGAAGGGACCTTTGCAGATCATCTTGCTCAGCTACTGCTCAAATGTGGCCAAATTCAGAGACACATCAGGTCACACAAGGCCCTGTGCAGTTTTGTGATTAATATCTCCAAGGATGGACAATCTTTGACATCTCTGGACAGCCTGTTCTAAAGCTTCATTATGTTCATTATGCATGTTTTTTTATCCCAGTATTTAATTTGCTGCAGCACGTGTCTGTTGTCCCTCATCCTTCTGCTGTGGACCTTTTAGAAGAGTCTGGCTCTATCTCCTGTACAGTCTCCCATCTCATGGTTGTAGAGAGCAAGCAGGTGCCTTCTGAGCTTTCTCCAGGCTGAGCAAGCCCAGTTCAGCCCCTCCTCATTCATGAAGTGCTCTCCTGCCCCTGACCACATTGCTGGCTCTTCACTGGACTCCCTGCATGTCTTTCCTACACACTGGGCAGCCCAAACTAGACACATAACTCCAGATGCTGTCCCACAGGTTAGTTAAAGAGGAATGATCACTTCCATGTGATGTTGGTGAGGGCCATATTAAATTCAGCCCAGAATCTAGTTAAGCATTTTTATGCTGGCTGGGCACACATAGAACTCATGAGGGTTCAGGGAGTTTTTACACCTTCCAGCACAGCAGGATTTTCCCAGGTCTCTGGGGACAGCACACGACTGTAAAAGTCTTTCCCTACCCATGGTGTGTTTGTAGAGGAGCCAGTGCAGCACGGCCTCTGAGCTGCACGTACTGGTGGAATGAAAACACAAAATGAAAGATTGATTTGGATTTAAAAAAGTAGGTCAGGTAAGGTCCAGTGTTGATGGAATAGGTAATTTGTACTTATAAGATAGGTCAGACTCANATAATTAAAAGAAAATTAAAAACAAAAAAAAAAAAAAAAAAAAAAAAAAAAACAACCCAAAAATTGCTACTGAAAAAATGCAGCCGTAGTGAAAATTCATACCTCTAATACTCAGCATATCAATGCAAACAAAATGAGTTGCTATACTCTTATCCTTTCCCTGCTGAACAGGATGCCAGTTGTATTAATCATGATAGTTTATCTTTGTCGAGAATTGGAAAAAAACCCCTCAAATTATTTCACAACAGACCAATAAAAGCAAAGAGAGGAACGTTATCTTTAGGCACAACTGTTGTATTATTTTTTGTTTGGATGGTGATACACAGCCTGACTGAAAACTAACTGAAAAATGATGAAAGTATCTCTTTTACTTCAATGAGTTTAGAATCAGATCCTTAGAGGTACAACTTTTATGCATGTCCTAGAAATTAACATTATAGAGAAATAAAGAAAGAGCTGTTAATCACGCTCCAAAAGACAGTGTTTAGACACTTTTTTTTATTGTTGCAGAAAACAAATATACTCTCTAACACACTGTAATGAGCTGGCCAAGCTAGTTTAAAATATCAGCTGCCTTTTTGTTCAACAAAGTAATAAAAAAAGAGTCTTCTGACACATATTCTATATCCCTTGAGGTCCAATTTTCAGACTAATAGACCTTTTTTTCTTCCCTTTCCCTTTAAAGACTCAGATTTCCAGGCCCTCTAGAGCATCCTACTGCATTTTCTAACCTTTAGAAACAAGCTTGAAGGCTGATCGACATTTTTTCATTTTCCTCTATTCTGCAAAAAAGCAAAAGCCTTTCAGGACTACAAATCTTGTAATTTTAAATTTATAACAATAAATTATTATCTTTAGAAATAATTTATTACGTTTTTTATTCACTTCAAAAACTGAAACCAGATTTTCAGTACTTTCATAAATTAGAATTAATTTTAGAAGTCTAACAGCATGACAGCATAAAATAAGAATTCCACTAGATATCCCATGTTAAATACAGTAACAATAACACTCTGAAATACACATAAAATAATGATAGTGTCTCCTGAGAAATTATATCTTGTGGTGAATTTCACAGAGGTAAGGGAGGTTTTGAACACCTTTTAAGCCACAAAATCACATATAGCGTTATGGTATCAGAGAGGATGCACAAAAATGCCAGTGAATCATCCAAAATGCTGCAGAATCAGTTTCAGCTCCGGCCCTACTTTATCAGGATAGTTTATCCTGGTCCAACAGTGACCCAGGAAATGTCTGCAGTTGTGCATTCATATGGAAAAAGAATATCCTAAAAGCTTGGAAAACAGCTCTCAAAGCATCATAGCAGAGAGCGAGGGATGGGGCAAATGTGCTCTTGAAGTTTGATTCAGAAAGTGTGAATGTAAATTCCCAATTTGCTGGCACCACACTTGGATTCCGGACTAGCAAACTCTTCCCTTTAAGCACATCACATGAACTGGAAAAGTTCAGCTCCAAATGTAAAATCTTCTGTTTCGTTCTTCAGCAGTACATTACCTGAAGATGTGCTACATGGGTCTTTTCACACATTTGTCACCAAAATGAAACTTCTACAAAGCTCTGTAGACCTTAAAGTATGCTATCCAAAAGGGTGAAGGCTCCACCTTGCCTTTAGCTTACACTTCTGACACAAGCTACATGGACAGATGCAAAAGTCTCTGTCTGTAACCACAACTTTTCATTCAGCACAGGCATACTTAGAGTACACTGATTCACACTCAGTAATGCAGAACTGCAAATTTTGACTTGGAACTTACAGTTGCTTCTATAATAACAGGATATAAATTTGGAAAATTATATTTTTATTTCCACAAAAATGTACGTTGGAAAAAAGTTTGGACAGAAAACTTCACATTCTTCTGATCTATCTCAATATTAATTGTAAGGTTGTATATGAAAATGCACATTTAAGTTGTATACTGAAATGCATGGTATGTAACCATGGAAAAGGATAGATAAAAAATACACAGACAAGAGGAATGTCAGTTAAGCCCACTCTTTTTTCTGCACAGTTTATAAACAAGTATTTTTCCTTAACTTTCATTTTACCATCCATCATCTGGAAAAGATTCTCAGCTACTGAAAATTACAAATAAAGGTGAAAACTTTTCCTCATTCTAGTTTTGTTTACTTCTCTAACTGACAGATGATCAAACCTACTTTTTTTTTTAATAGTGACAAATTAATTAGACAGAAATAAGTTCTCTACATCTTTTTGGATGACTATTTTTGGATGATACAAATCATTACCTGAAAATATCTTTTCCACTTCTTTGCTTAAAAGTCTCAGTAACTAGGTTAGTCTCATTCCACATAAATACTTTTTTATAAGATTAGTCCCCTCCACTGCACCTAAAAGTGAAGATACAACCTATTCAGCTCTTAGAATCAATGAGTAAAAGTAGGCATCGAAAATCGTTGTCCCGTTCATTAGTAATATTACTTATTATAATACTTTTTACTAATTAAAATCTATGTACATCCAGTGCAATAAAAAGACATGCTTTCAACTACATATCTTACAAAACATTTGGATGGACAGCATACCTTGGCAAAATACATGGACAGAATTCAAAATTTAAGGAGATTATAGTCCCTGATCTCTTTGAACAGCATTGTTAATTAACTTCCAGCTTTGCACAGCCTCCATGATTCACTGCTTCCAGTAGAAATCTATTCCTGCTGCAAACCTTTCTCAAAATACAATGATGCCAAAGCAGAGTTTCTGAGCAGAGACTTGTTGGCATCTTAAATAAGGTTTCCATTTTTCCAAAATGAAACAAAATGGAGTTTATCATCCTGTTCCTCACAATTTTGTCTTTTATGAAGAGCCCCCACCTGACCTTCAAATATAAAGCATGTTGATTGATTCCAAGTAAGGACAGTGAAATGAAGAAGCTGGGTAAACCATATTTTGTCATGTCCCTCACCTCCTTACATCATGGCATACTACATATCCACAGTCTTTCCCACGAACTTTATTTGCTTTACCTCTTGTCTAAAGAAACAACATGATTCTCTCATCAGCCTGCTTTACATTTCTTTGTTTAAGGATCAAATCCTGCCAAACATCAGTCTTCAAGCAGATGAGAAAAATATAATAATTTTCCTTTAGTGGAAATACGGATGACACTAATGCTAGTATTAAATATCTTTACTACACACTTTTTAGTATCTTTTAGTTTAATTATACAGAGTTTAACAAGATATACACAATCATAGATGACTAAAATACGTAATGCATTTGCTTGAAGTATACCACTTATTTGACTGAAAGATTGACTATAGATATTTGAAATGACTAGTCATTATGCTACTCTTTTAGTATACTACTTTTACTATATATTATGTGCACCACTTAGGAGAATTTAATTTGTATTGTTTCTTTCATTAAGGGGAAGCTGCCACTAAAACAAGCCTTTTTTTAAAAATAGTTGTCTTTTTTGAGTTTTATTGTCCCATAATTAACCAGTGTATGTGCAATTCACACAAGAGTGCCAATTCACTGCGATCAGCTCCAAGCAAAGTTCAAGTGAGGGCTAACGATGTCTTAAACTTTTATGGAGGAAAAATACAGCAAAGTTAGTGGCTGTGATCCAGTGATACAACCAGATTGAAGTGAACTTAACCAGAATGCCCTCAGAGATGGAGCTTTGACAACATTACATGCTGCTGTGAGAGAAAGGACAACCTACGGTCACTTATTTTTACCTGGGTGATTTGGAAAACGGCCTCCAACATAAATTGCTAGGATGTAGGATTTCTTTGCTTTTAAAATGTTTCCTTTGACATTGCAATTTCTTATTAGAAAACTGTCTCTCTGCTTCAAATGAAATATGAAACAGAAACAAAACCCCAAAACAGTAAGCGTTTGGTAACGCGACGACAGGATGAGCTGTTTGAAGTGTTCTAAATTCTGGGTGAGCAGCTAGAGATGTATTCTAATAAGACAGCTTTCTTGAAGCATGTATCTCTGTAATGATGAATTTTTATAAGGTAAGTAGTTGGCTGTGTTTAGATGGTATTTTACACCTAAAGTCGAAAAGCTGATTTTAAAAAACAGGTCAATCTACGAAGATGGAACTTTCATTAAATCTTACTGAGATTCCTGTAAAGATGCAATAAACTCTCCAAATAAACCACAGTGCAGTATGGCGACTTTCAATGACTTTTAAATCACAACCACAGGAAAAATATCCCCATATTCTTCTACAGAATATACAGATCAGCGGAGGTAAGCACTACTTTTGGATTTCCAACTTAGATCATATCTGGGGTGACTTTCTGGATTAGTCAAGTACCCACACGTCCAACTTCAACAGCTCACAGGCTGCTGCAGACACTCCACACATTAAAAAGCAGAGTAGGGGTTTTTTTTTGGAAAAACCTGAAAATTCTTTGTCAGTTTTGAAAATTCTCTGTGACAATCTCACCTAATAAACCAGTGATAGTTTTACAAGACGAATGAAATATTTCATGACATTCATTTCCATGTATTAAGTGATATTAAGATGATCATTAGAGAAGAGGGAGACAGTTAACAGAACTGCAGTCTATATATAGACATTGGTTCTTCCATTTCATCAGAGAATATATTAAATGTCACATTCTGTTGCACAGCCAATTAGAGAGGTAAGCATGACAAAAAAGAGTTTTCCTGCTGGTTTTGTTACCAGCACAGCATGGTATCAAAAAAAGAGACAGGGCTACCCAGCCAGGAACAGACTGCAGCAGTGCTAAAATATTTTAGCCTTGAACTACGATGAAATGCAAATACAAAGCAGTTCATTTTAAAACATGTATAACATTAACTGAAATTCTGAAGAGTTAATAATTTGATCTCATATTCAAGTAAAAGACATCTGCAAGATGTCTAAAGAAGGAAAAAACTATGGATTTTGCCTGCCAGAATGATATGCTAAAGTGAAGCATAAAAGTGAAGTAAGAAAACTGAATAATGCTCAATCAAATATTTGACAACATAAAATTCTAAAATCAAAATTATTCTGAAAAGCATTAAAAGATAATGTGTAAACAAGTCTTCTTTGGCCCTCAGCCTTTTCAAATGACATAACAACTATTTTAACCTCATGCCCTGTGTAGATGGCACTGGAATTATCACTTATTATAACCATTCTGTTTTAAGGATACTTTAATTAATGAAGCAGTATATAATTCTACTTAGTAAACATTATCATCATTAATCAAGATGAAACTAATATTTTCTTCATCAAGAAAGCAAAGCAAGCCAAATTTCTCAAAAATAGAAAGCTTAAAACACTGGAAAAAAAGGAAAGATAAGAAAACAAGCAGAATGAATCCCATGAGACATCAGCATATTTTCTTATAAAATGTCTCAGTACAGAGTCTCAATAAAATGTATACATTTCTTCTCCCTCTATTTCTACTTTAAGCAAAGAGAAAGAACATCAATATCTTCCTTAAAATAAATGTTTTTGGTTTTTTTTATGAGGAGGAAGATGATGAGAAAAAACAAGAGAATCTTATAATAGGGAGTCCTAAACTCAGTTCAGAAGTGAACTGAATGGAAATTTAGCACTGAAAAGTTTTGCACAGGCAGGACAAATCTTTTATATTGAACAATGCTAAATCTAGAAGGCAGGTAATTACTTCAGAGCTGTACAAAACGAAATTACTTTTATTGCTACTGAGTAGCTAAAATTTAGCCTTTTTTCTCCTAAAACATGTATTTCCATCTTTTTCTGTGTTTTCAAAGCTAAGTGATGCAGTGATGCAGTTTTGCTGACAAAACAATTGCATTAATGAGCTGTTCTTTTCTTTAAGACAACTGAGGAGCCTTTGATAAACCCAGAGCAGCAGCGGGTAAGGCTCTCAAGAAGTTATTAGAGAAGTAACATAGAAAAGGTATGAACCAGGGTTGTCTTCCTGGTAACCTGGAGCTTACTATGCAGCTCCTTCATTCTCATGAGGTTTATATTTCAACCATTGGCTTGCATACTCTTACAGCACAAGCAATAGAAAGAGAGATCTGCTTCAAATACCAGAGAGAATAGTAAACACTTTTTCTTTTCTCCTCAATTAGTTATCTAAACATTTCATCCAATAATTGTGTTTATGGGATAAGGTAGCTGAAGTGACAACTACATGTATTGCAATACTGCAACCTATCATCTCTCCTGTGTACCTTGTTGCAAGGATTTAATACAGAATAAAGATCATGAGGCTTTGAACTTGAAAAATCAGTGTTTCTCATACCTTTTGTTTGATGATCATGTCGTTGATGTCATCAAGATCACCTACTTTCACTCTCTGAGATTTTATCTCTCGATCCAGTCGAGAAAGCCAGTCAGTGAGTTCTGCCCATGCCTTATTGAAGTCAGCCAAGGCTGGAACCTCCAAAAGCACAGAAGATGGCATTTCTGGTTTGAAGGTGGTGGTTTCCTTGGTTACCCTGGTTTGTGTATCCACAGCAACAGTTTCACCAGGAGTTACTGAAAGAAAAAAAAAGCTAAAATTACTGAATAAATGAACTATGATAAATATTTATTTCAGTATTTCAGAATTTATGCTGTAGAAAGGGTAACACAGAAATAAGCCTATTTCTTGATATTATCTCTACTGAAAATATGAAAATCAAAACAAAAATAAAATATGAATTAATTTTTTTCCCCCACAGTATTTCTATTATAATATCTGCTTAACATCCAGCATTCTCAGCATATTCAAATTCCATCCTTAGAAGACCAGCTGGACCTAGTAACACTAGCAAAGTTCACAGTGTAATAAGAACCCCTCACTAAAGGCTACTGAAGCATGAGTAATTTTCCAAAAATCTGGTAGTGTGGTCAGATCTCTCTAAGACCAGAAGACAGATTGAAAAATGTTGGTTGGACTATCCAATATATCACAGCATGACCATGTATTTAGAAACAAATTTCCTCCACTGTGTCCAGGTCACTCTGTAGCTGTGAAATTGTCTGATCAACAATCTTCTCACTTACTGTTATCACCAAATGCTTCCCATAGGTTCTGTGGCCAATATGGAAACTTAGACAGCAAGAAATTCAGCCTTGACTAATTGGTTACTTTTCCAGTTCATAACTTGAAAATATTATCTGCTGTTTTTTGGATATATTTTGATTTTTTTTCCTTTTTTTGGAGAAAACAGACACATCTTCTTAGTGTTTTTTCCTGATCTATTAGCTATGGGTTTTAAATAATCTGCAAATTACACATTGCTTGGAATAGGGAAGTACCCAACACTAAAGCACAGTTTCTGCCTCTGCAGTAAAAATGATGAGAGGTGCCACAGACAGATAACATTGGACAGAGAAATATGCAACAAAAAATTATTCAGAAGTTCAAGACTGAACTTTTCATCTTGATTTTTGCTGTTTACAAAGAGATGGCTATGAACTGCTGGGCTATTTTTGCCCTTCAGCTAATCATGCAAAAGCAATTCCTCACGCAAAGTATTATTGCAGATGAGGCTACACTAAATCAAATTTTGGGGTTTTTTTTCTCATTTTCTAAAAAGACCAACCAAAGAAGAAAAAAATACTAAAACAGAGAAAACAGAAGAACACATGGCATTGCTTCACTGAGGTTCTACACTATTAGAAAAGAGACTAAATACCTACACTTCAGAATCTCTCTCTGAATCAGCTGTTGAAACAGCAATAACTAAACCAGGAAGCTGGAAATAAAAGCTCAGTGGAGCGTGTTCTACAATTTCTAGCATTGAACCACCAAATATTAGTTTCTAAAGGACCTAGATTTTTTTTTTTTTAATTTTCCCCAGTCTTCTTACAGAGTAGAGAAAATCAGTTTCCTGCACTCTTCCTGTGAGGTAGCTTGCCTTCAACAAAAACAAACCAAAACACCAAAACAGTGTAACCCCATACACAGGATCAGTTTTGTTTTGTTTTGTTTTGTTTTTTTCTTGCGATTACTTCTGAGAGTCTAATGGTTTTCCATTGGCATTCATGCCATTACACCAAAGTCTGTTTGAAATCTGAAAACTCGGGTAGCAGGTCAGGATTCAACACTTTGTCCATAAAGCCAAGGCTTCCTCTGTGACTTCAGAGATTCTCAGACAACAGGAAAACATTTGCTTAATTTGGCATTCATGTAGGTTAAACAGAAGTTGTCCTATCTCAGAGGAAATTTCTCTTCTCACCAGTATTCAGGTAAATTGAAGAACAATTTTTGAAACTGGTACATCCATCAGTAGACCTAGGGTGTCTAAGAAGACTGCCTGGCCTCTCTTGGCCTCTCACGTATTTTGGCCTGAGTACACAATCACGAGTTCATTAATTAATAACTATTTATTTAATTTTCCTCTAGTGGTAGCTATTTCAGAACAGAGTGTTTCTAATCTTCTAATGTTTACGGGTTTACTGATCTAGATTTTGGCTCATGGGGTTGTTTTTTTTTGTCCATTGGGCTGGTTTTTGTGTAGGTTTTTTTATTATTTTTGGGTTTTTTCCCTTGATGTAGTTCTTTTGCATCAAGATACTTAAAATATTAGAAAATGATTGTAAGGTACTAGCAGAAGTGCAGCAGTCTAGTATAATATCTTTCCAAAAAACTTCAAGATCTACCAGTATCTACCATCATCTTCTAAGGATGGTAATAATCTCCTCCACTTTGACTAACCATTAGAATATTTGAGTTATCAAATTATTTATAAAAATTACCTTTAGAAAGTGTTTGCACAGTGTTTCACTTCTGACACTTAGAACTTACCTATCCCTCACTTCTCTTTGTTTATGCTTGCATGGATATGACACAGTTCATTTAACAGAAGTGTATAAATGAGCCACTAAAATTAATAGATAAATATAAATCGACATTAACTACACGATATGTAGTGACAGATCTCATTCTGAAAAACTTTATCCAGAACTGCACTGACAGATTCTGTGACTCAAAGGGGACAGTTTATTGCTTTTGGTTTTGGTGAGATCTTTTTATTATTAGTTTGTTTCTGTTTTTTCCTCAGGACAATTCATTTACAAATGCAGAAATGGAATCAAATTCTTTTTTTTCAAATAGCTGAGCAATAAATTCTATCCTACTGAAACACATCATAAAAACAATTAAGGACTTCAGCTTTCAACTTATTTAAAGGTTATAATGGTTCACATCTGTGATATGATAAACCACAAAACCAAAAGGACAATTAGAATTTAAGACATTAAACCACTCAAATATTAAGTTTTTAAGGTGATTTCTCATTAGCACTTTCCACTCTTTAACAAAGAAGGAAACAACACGGAACAATAATAGGAGAAAACTAAAATTCAGAATAACAGGTGTGATTTTCAACTTGAACTGTGAAATACACTGGATGAAATCAAGTGTATATTGGTAATTTTACATCTTGAAAATAATCTGTAATGTTAAACTTGAAGAGTGAAAATAATTGGAATGTATAATGAAATTGAAATTCAAATATTGAATTCAAACCCAAGTAAAACAGAATGAAGCCAATTGCAAGGAAAGAATTTCTCCCCCTTCTTTTACTCTGCTTATTTCAGTGTTGTGTTTCAAGAGAGGGTCAAACTGACAACTCATAACAAATAAAACTCCTTATTTAGGTTCAGGTACAGAACAGATAGGAAGAATGACAACACTTTCAACAGCTTCAAAGCCCTTCAAACACCCTCTTTCAAGCCACAGTCTTTACGCGGAACTGCCTCAGTCCGAAGGAATGTTCCTAAACCATCCTTCTGAATGCTTTAATGGTGCTTAAGTTGCAGTTATGTAAGATATCTGCATCTACTAGGTCAAAGCTTTTTGACAAAGAAGAAATAACATAGTTACTGGATGTGGATTTTAATTCAATTTGCATGTCTAGCCTGGGTTTTTAGTTCCATTGTTAAGAGCACAAAGTAAGGGAGATGCCAGCCTTAAATCCTTCGTGCAATGAGTAACAGTAATATACACCCGCTAAACTCCCTCTTTTAGTCAAAGAAACTCAGCTGCATTTTACTCTGAGCAAGCTGAGGAAGAATACTTGTACCTTGTGGCATGCACTCAGATGACATCACTCAGTGAATTTGTTATTTTAACACAGGCAGCGCTGACTTCTTTAGTGGCAGAGCAAATGAGTATTCCCTCTGTGGGCAAACCAGCAGTTCGCTGGCAGGGACATTGCACACCAGGAACATTTGGCTTCTTTCATGGGAAATCTTAGCATCATTTTACCAGCACGTTATCCTTGTGAACTTGACTTGGAATAACTAAACTCCACAACAGCACAGAGGTGAAGTTCTGTCAGCTACTAAAAGGCATTTTTCCTTTTTACTTTTCTTATGCTGTGGCATTGCAACCAGTTTTCTACTGGGTTAGAGCATTCACAATCATATTCTTAAACTCCAAGCAGACTTCTTGGTGAGAGATCTGGGAAGACAGTTCTGAGACTGATTTATTTAGACTTGTTCCAGTGATAAATGAATAGTCTCATCTCTGTCTGCCCTTCAACGTCAAGGAAATAAAGTTAAGAGTACATTAAGTTCTCCCATTCAGTACAGCCCCTCCCTGCAAGGTGCTCACTACCAGTAACACTTTTTGCAGAGAGGCTACAGCTACCTGCCAGGTGTTCCAGGTCATAAAGGAGTTCTGAAAGGAAAAAAATAGTGGCCAACAGAACTATGATTAAATACTGTGAAAAATATAAATTTATTACCTCAAAAAAAGCCCACCAACTTTGAAGTTTGAAAGCAAGGAATGTTTTTTTCTAGTGATCTGAACTCAGAATACAGCCTTTATGTTGATCAAAAATTATTGCCAATAAAATTCCACCCACAGCTCTAAATGTGGAAAATATGTATCCTTAGAGCATTGTATCTTAAAGCTAACATCTTCTTAACATTTCAGTGAGCTTTTGAGGACAAAAATCATGTTTCAAAGTGAGTCTTTTCTATTTTAATACAACACCAAAGTTTGATTCTCTTAGCCTTCAATATTTAGTAAAAAAACAATTACTAGAAAAAGAAGACTTGGTGACTCTATCAGGTATATTTCATACATAGTAATTTTTATAGACTATAAATGGGTTAAAGTTATACTTAATTTCATGAACACTTAGGGAACATTCACATTACGTATAACTGTCATCAGTTTAAAACACAAGTGCTTAGACTACCTTTTAATTCTAGAAGTTCTTTATGACTCCTAAAAAGTAATTATGGATTATATATAATTTTAATTATTACAGGTAAAAGAAAAGAAGTGGATAGTTTATGGGATTATTAATTAAAGTTTAGATCTGAAATAGTCTGTACAGTGGGATGGAGGGACTGAAACCAAAGACCCCTTAGAGGTTCAAAAGAAAGTAGAAAGTCAAGGGTAAAATGCTTAGGAGAAAATAAAAATATTTACAAGTGAATATGTACTGCTATATTTGAAAAATAACTACAAAAGTTATGGTTTCCAAAATATTACTGTTACTATTACTAGATTAATAAACAGCATCAGAACTTTAAATTTAGTAGGAAGATAAGTGTCAGCTTTCTCAGACTTTTCGTTCTTTATCATAGGATAGATCTGGTAGAATTTTCTTACCATCCACCTTTTCATATGTAAGAGTGTGACTAAGCCACTTATTGTACAATGCATTTTTCCAAGTGCCTCCAAACACAGCAGCAAGATGTTTCGATATGTCTTCCACTCAAGGTAAGGTAAAACTCTTCAGTCACAAACAATGATTTGCAGCAGGAATAAGAACATACAAAATAGGTAGAGTCTACCAACACTAAGAATTTCAGTGATATCAACCACATAAGTAGGCTTGTGTGCATCACAATGTAAATAAATGTTAGGTTGAAGTTAAATTAGTGCCACATAGCAAAAAGTTCAGATTATGACCTCTTGCTGCAAAGAGCTTCTGCAAATATTTTCTATGTATGCAAGATACCTAGAAGTGGAATGTTAACAATTCCTTTGATCATAAGAAGTACTTCAAGGTAATTTCCATGTACAAAAGCTAGAGTTCAAAAAATTGCCCTTTGTAGAAGAGAATCAGGTTGGAGAATATTTCAGCAAACAGGACATATATTAAAAAGTCCATGGGCTCTGATGGGATGCACCTGTGAGTGCTGGGGGAGCTGCCAGCAATCACTGTGAGCATTCTTTTTACAAACTTTCACGGATCACAGCAAATGGAAGAAGTGACTGAAGACGGGAGGAAAACAAATGCCACTTCTGTCTTCAAGAAGGATAATATGGAGGACCCAGGTAACAACAGCTTCACCTCAAACCCTGGGAATGTGATGGAGCTATCGGCATCACAGGCTGCATTAGGAGGATCGTTGCCAGCAGCTGGACAGAGCTGATCCTTCCCCTCTGGTCAGCACCTGGAATACTGGATCCAGTTCTTGGATCCCTAGCACAACACAGCTATAGAGCTACTGAAGAGAGACCAGTAAATGGCCCCAGTGATGATTAAGGGACTGAAACCTCTCTTGCACGAGGAAAGCTTGAGAGAGCAGGAACAGTTCATCCTAGAAAAGAGAAGACTCAGAGGGGACCTCATGAACATGTATAAATATCTGAAGGGAGGGTGCAAAGAAGGTGGATCCAGGCTCTTTCCAGTGATGCTCTGTGACAAGAAAATGGGCACAACTGAAACAGAGGAGGTTCCCCCTGAATATCAGGAAATGCTCTTTGAGGGAGTCCTGCAATGGGTTGAACCAGAGAGCCTGCAGAATCTTCACTCTTGGAAATACTCCAAAGCCACAGGATCCTGGGCAGCCTCTTCTAGGTTATCCTGCCTGAGTAGGAGGTTGGACCAGATTACCCCCAGAGGTCCCTGCCAACCTCAGTCTTTCTCTGGTCCTGTACAGCTATGTTCTCAGTTTCAAATACTCTCTACAAACCAAACTGGAAATAGTGTAATGACAGAGAATGGTTTGGGAAGTGAGAAAGGGGTTGATCAATAGTTAACTCATGTAAGCACAGTTAACTGTTAAGAGACAGCAAATGTTAATCACAAAACCTAGGAAGGCGGATTCGCCTTAATCTTGTCAAGATAAGAAGAACAGGATCTGTTGAAAACCAGTACAGAAACCGCTGAAGGAGTGTGCATGCTCCAGAAAGAAAGGTGAGAAGTGCATTGTGAAGAAGACTACTAATCCTCATCAGGAAGACCCCCGAGGCAGAAGAGGAGCCTTCCTCAGTGCGACCACCAGGGTACATAGCGCATGCGTGGCATGTATGCTAATGATATTAATGACTTCTGAGAAGTAATTTGTACAACCACTCCTATCCCAAGAAATGTGATGGATATTCATGAATTTTACCCATAGTACTGGACTGTATGGAGTGCTGGGCGTGTGTGTTCGGAGGAGCGACTCCCCACGCACCCGGCACCGAACAAAGCAAACACCCACTTCTCTGACTGTCTCTGAAGTGCCTCTTGGCCCGGTTTGGGGCAATTCAGAAAGAAGCAGCTAAGACTGAAGATAATACATGGGAATAATCCTGGCACAGTGTACGTAAACAATTCAATTGACTGCTCTACATGTAGTGGAATAAAACTTTAAATCTGCAGCATTTGATCCTAATTAGACTATGACTCGACCAGGGACAATTAGTACAAAACCAACTGAAGACTGTAATATACATCTGTAAACAGAGGTAGCATTAATCTGCTTGGACCTAGTGTTCTATTCAAACCTTTCTGAAAGATAAACTGCTCTAAAGTTCAGTCTCCTTTTAGTAATATAGCATTGTCATGGCATCCTCCAAGAACCTTTCCTTAGGCAAAGTTCAGCATGATTGATGGGGCCACTAAAAATTGAAAAGCAAAAGGCTATTGTGTGAATGGATCACTTTTAGTGAGTGTGAGAATTAAGCAGATAGAAACCAAAGAAAGGTAGCCCAAGAACCTTCCATATACTTTTTTAAAAAGCAGTATAATTTATACCACTACACAAGGCATTTATTTTTTTCCAAAGGATAAGCGTCTTTTTCAGTGAGCAGTGGTTACAAAAGGGTTTCATGAAAATGAATGTTTTGTACTACAGCAGTTGTGGTGCTGTAAAATCAAATTCTGTCACATACTTGCCTTACAAAAAACGTTGTGACTACATCTGTCACAAATGATGCAAGCACCTCTCACTATTCCTTTTGTCAGTAAAAGTAACAAGTTCCTTGATTCAGTATGCAGCTTTCAATTGGATGACAATCACTTGGGCAACAATTTACATTTCCAGTGTACTGCATGTAAGTGAATTTTGGCAGCTAATTCTTTGATACAAGGAAAAAACCATGCTGCCAGCAGCTCCAACTTTTACAATCTCATAAAAATCATCTCTTCTAATTTTTGTAAGATCTATATATTGATTTAACAGGCATAAATTGCTATCTTAGCCAAGGGGAACTCGGAAAAAGGGGTGTAAAAATTGTACGCAGATACAAAGTAACAAGGAACCTGTTGAATTCTAGGTACTTTGTAGTTAAAAAATTAAATATCATAACAGGCTTGAAGAACCTGTGAAATAATCAGAGCTCAGTTCTTAGCTAATTTAACAGCATTATAGAATTCATGCAAAAATGCCCAAGAGTACCCTTATTCCTCAAGTGAAAAATTTTGCAGGATTAAAACCAGCTGTTCAAAGGCAACGTCATCACTGTCACTTTGTTTTGACAAAGGAATTCCTGAAATCACTACAAGCACCTTCTGTTCTTTCATCATAAATGTTAAAATATCTTGCTTGGTACTACTTTCTGAGACACTTGTCAAGTTTTCTCCTATAATGCTTACTTTTCAGGTCAAACTAAACTCTATTTTAGTTTCACCCTATGAAGAATTGCCTTTGAGAACTTAAGTGTGGTGTGACCACCAATCTACTGTCAAAAAAACCCATCAGTAATGCAAATCTCTTCCTGCCTATCTCCATCACTCCATGTCCCCTGCTACTCCACGTCCCCTGCTACTCCACAATGACACAAAGACAGCCACTGTCGCTGATATTTCAGTGACAAACTTCATATAAACTAAAGACTAAAGAATTTTCCTGCTGGAATAGAAGAAGTTTTCATTTGCCATCTTTTCCTCCTTTCAGCCTTCTCAGTTTAAGGAGAAGTCTTTCTGTCATTGTCTCATGCCCTCTGACTAGAGGAGAAACCTTAGAAGCAATTACGGGCCTTGTTGCTCAGTCCCTGTAGCCTCCACTCTGCTCACACCCTTTGGCTGGCTGCTTCTCTGTAGGGCAGACCTAAGTCTGTGGCAGCCCCATTCACAACAGAAATATTAGGAAGGATGGCAAACACTCAGGTAGGGCATGACCAGGATGTCCCTGAGCACTGCTCCCTACACAAGGAAAAGCTGGCTTGCTTTGCTTTTTTAAAGAGAGGAGTCAACAAAGAACAGAGAGGTCAAAAGGATTGTGTGCAGAATGACCTATCACTTTCTACTATTCTAGCAAAGTAAAGAGATTTTCACGCAATGTAGTCGCCAATAGGCCTAATTACTATATAAAAAGAAACAGAATAGAGAGATTACTGCTATTTGCTGGCTGATGCTATCTGGATAGTCAAATATCACAGTAATTTGGGTTATTGTAACAAAAAGAAGGGGGGGGAGAGAGAGAGAGTAGGTTTAAAACACTATTAAAATAAAAGTGATTTAAAGATGGAAAGCTAGAAACTTAGGCAGAAAAACTAAAAAAGGGCATAAACTACCATTTTATTATTGATACTCTTTTTCTGGAACTCTACTCCCTTTTTCTATATCTTCCAGAACAGACTAATCTAAATTCTTGATTCTATCTGTGTTTTAAAAATGACAGTTGCCACATTTTTTGAAAATTGCCAATACTGGATTCTGTTACCAAGATTATGGGAACCATATAAAAAAGTCCAACTATAACAGTAACTTAGTTCTGTGCTCTCATCTGATACAGGTTTTTCAATAACAGTCTGAGGAATTCTACACTGTGCTATCATTTACATTTCATGGGATTTAACCAAAATAAATCTGGCATATCCTGCTGCTACTAACTATTGATCAAGACATTAAATGAAAGAAAACAAGCTGCAAAGCTTGCTCCTCAGAAGCAAATACCAGATCGTATTTTAAAAATGGAATAGGTGAATGTGGTCCTTTGAAAGACTGATGATAGCATTAATCTTATTTACATCATAAATCTTGACAGCTGTGCTTCAACAACTTGTTACAGAATAGAAAAAGTAGACCTTGGTTCCATATTTTCTTTAACAAGAGCAAAGCAGCCAACTCCTGTTTTGACTTTCTGATTTATGTTTCATCATAGGAATGAGTACAATAAAAATTCTTTGTAACCCAGAGTGAGTTATATTTAATCAGCTGAGCCCTGAAAAAAACAAGTTCACATTCCTTTTGTAAACTGCACTGTCACACCTGTTTATCACAAATGTTTCAAAGAGGAACCTACTGCAAGATCCCTGAAATAGGATGTTAAATATAAAGGTGTAACCTTTGGTTTTATTCAAATTGGGCTTTTGTGGCTTAAGTATATTTTGCGTGTATTTTTCACCTGTCAGAAAATCCAGAAGCAAATCCTCAAATGAAGATATGTTATAAAGATCAAAATAGAAATTCTGAGAATAACAGAGATTTGTGTTTCTAAACTTGCTTATTATGTTTTTATTCATGCAGCTCAGAAGGCATAGTGTCAGCTTTTTATATAGATGCTTTTCATTACTTCTCCCTGTTGGTGTTACAGCACATGCTGTGAATGACCTCCAGAGATTCCTGAAGCTATATGCAGAGAGAAAATTGAATCTGAAAGCTTTATTAGACAAGTTTGTCTTCAGCTTGTGTCTGATGTCAGCTGTATTGAAAAATACAACTGCTTGTGAAACTGGGTCCTGACCTTGAAAAATCTCCAATCAAGTGGTAACAGATTCAGTTTTGTGCCATATTGTTATTGGCTGGATGTGTCACATACATGAGAAGTAAAAAAGCTTCTTAATGGAAATCAGATGGAATGATTAGACACTTCTTTCCTGAATACAAAGGAGAAAACAGATATATGGCAATTTACAGATAATAGGGTCATCTCAGGCTGGCATCTCTGAACTTCTTTACTACATAAGTCTGTAAAGTAAAATGACTCAAACCCAAGTCTACTAAAATTATTTATATAAACCATTATTTATTCCTTAATCCAAAAGAAAAGGTAAAGACCATAATCTGTTCCTTTACTAATCCACTTTATACAAGAGTGAGCAACCTTTGTTAGGCCAGCTGACTAAAGGAGGAGTCTACTGGTACTTGTCCCTAATGATTTAAGAGCTCAAGGTATTCTCTGTGATATTTCCCCACTGCATTTTCACCTATTCAATTTCTCTCTTGCATTTTATTTTTGTAAAACTTTTCACAGCGTTAAACCAAATTATAGCTAATATTAAAAATAGACATTTCCTTTAGAGTCAACCTGCACAAGTAACAGAAACTATATGGTTCTAGACACACAGTCATGACTGGAAATAGTATTTCTCTCTTCTACAACTCATGATAGTGGTCTTCTTTACTGGTGTCCTAAAACCAAAGTGAACCAAAATGGACTACTGGCAGTAGCATTGCCTTCTAATTCAGTGTAGAACTACTTGTCCCAACAGTTGCATGCTGTGGATTTTTAGCTGTTCAGTTCTCTGGAGAATGGTTCTAGAAAATTAAGTATCTACCACATCCCTTAGGAAACAATTTTAATAGCTGACAGCAAAGTTCCTTTAAATACTGAAGACTGTGCGCAACATACGTTTAAATACCAACACAGGTGTCCCTTAGTATTGAAACTACTGTAGATGCACACATCCATGGATTGCTCAGTCCCTCCTAAGGAATCATTTTGAGTATTCTTGGTCTCAATTATACTATGCCAACTGCTATAAACAATATAGACACTCAAATATCTGATTTGTACATTTGTTTTTAATTCGCCCTTTGAATACACATACTGTAATGTTCTCAGGTGCACAAGGATTTTTAAGAGTAGCTTTTGGAAACTGTGAGAAAATGTTTGAACTGCAGTGTATGTTTTCACTCAAACAGTGAGCATAATATATTAACAATGACTGCTTCAGAGCACATTAGCTATGAAATACGACAAAAAAGAAAATGTATCTATTGTGCATTTTTTGCCCCAAGCAGGTTGTTGTCATTTTGTTTCTTACATTTTTGTCATTGTCTCCTGATTATCTCTTAAATACAAATGATTTGTTTGTTTTTAAAGACACAGTGGAACAGTAACCAATCCAGCTCTGAAGTCCACATAAATGAATATATTTCAATGGTTAGAGTTTCCTAAACAAAGAATCCTTCATCCCCACTGAAAATATTAAAACCAAATATCAAATCAGAGATTTAACAGGGCAGTCTTCATAATGCAGGGCACTGCCATGTCCGTCCGTATGTCTCTCTATCTTAGAAGCAAGCAGTATGGAATAATAAATAACTCAACTGTGCATTTATTATGAAAATGAAAGAAACTTCCAGGTGCACACTAGTACTGCAGAGGCACTTTCAGCCTCTGAGGTAAGTGGATTCCAGTTTCAAACCTTAAGTTTTCATCAAGGTATTTATTTTCACATACATGCTTTTGTTTAGTGCTAAGTTTCCTCAAAAACCTACAGACTCATGAATGGTATATTTTCAATAGCACCAGTACTTGTTTCGTATGTTATATATTGCAAGCAGTGAATATGAATTCCTACTGCATTAAGCCACAGCAGTGTATACACAGAGTAACTGATATTTTTTAAGAAGTGTTGTACGTGATCTTAAAAGCCTAGAACATAGCAGCATGCCTAGTCCGGGTGGGGACTTGCTTCACAGAGAAATAAAAAACAAATGGAACTTCCCAAACAGAAGGAGACATACTATACTCCAGCAACTAAAACACTAAAGGACAAGAAAATAAAATTCTGTTGTCAGTACTTTCCCCAGATTCACAAATATCACTATTTTAATTCAAACCACAAGACTCCGGGTATTATAGACTGTGGAGGTGACTGACTGCTGTGAATCTTTTTCCCACAGCCCAGCTGAATATATGGGGTAATAAGTGATGAGTTCTCTTCACCACCATTGCTGCTGCTGAACTTGCTGCATCTCACAGTCCTCATGTCACAACTCGCATCTAATGGACTCAGCATGATACCTCACTCCTCTCCCATTCTTCCTCACCCATTCTAAATCCTGAAAAGCCTTCTTTCCCCTCACAGGGAAGCCCAGTCTTTGGCTCTGTGTCTGTAGCGTCTGACTCCTACTCCTAAAGAAAGTTATACTGAAAGCCCAGGGAGGGCATTGATTGTAGGCATTTGAAGAAAGATACCCAAAGCTGATGGTGAGTGCTGTGAGCTCTGCTGATGCAGTATTAGCTTTCCTTAAATTATTTGTCATATGTGTACAGCACATAACAGTGCATGTAAAGCCTTTCTGTCGAATGCAACCCTGCTACCAACTGTTAAACACAACCAATCCTTTTTTATCTGTATCTTTTTTCAGACCTGCTACAAATGACTCTCCAAAATAAGATTGACAACTTTTAAAGTTTAAAGGGACAAATTCTACTTAATTTCAGAATAAATTTCACCACTGTAACTGTTAATAATTCTCACTCAACTTTTTTCTTCATTTCACAGTCACATGTTTTTCTGTTTCACTTGATTAGGCATTTCATACAAAAAAGAAAAGACAAAAAAGGAACAAAAACTTGTGTAAGCAGTCAAGAGAAGAAATGAAATTGCTTGTAGACAAAGTACTGTCCACTGAATACATTAAATTGCAAGAGTATTAAGATAATGCATCACTCACAATTTTATTAGGTGAATATGTGAAATATAAAATTAGTTGACTGAGCAGTTTTAGCTGGATTCATTTGTGGTTTTAAAATTGCACTAACTTCAAGTACAGCATAACTGTAATAAAATAAATACGCATCCTTTTTAAGAAATTTGACTTTCAAGGTAGCTCTAAATAAAAGTGACCAAAATTTTCCCCTGGCATCTTACTGGAATGAAGACAAATTATGGAAAACATCCTCCTCCAGAATAAGTCAGGAAGGCCTTCCACCCCACAATGCATTCAGAGGGGTTTGCAAAGCAATGTATACCTTTACCCACTTATTAAGTAAATACAGTGATAGCACTTCTGCACAAAAGAAGAAAAAGAAGTCATATAAATGCTAATGGCGCTATTAAAACCTCTCCCTCCTGGAAAAGCACATTCCAGAACTGCATTTCTCTCTGTTTAAAATGTTTTCAAACTGCTGGCTAAGCAATGCATCAAGGTATTTGGATAGAGACATTCACACCATTTCACGTTATTCTGTCAAGTACAGATAGCAAGTGTGATTTTCTTCCTGATTCATCTTATCTTGGAAGTCAATCTTTGCTAAGGTTTTAGGCATACCCTTCAGCTAAGTACACTTTCTGAGCTGGAGAAGTAATTTTTGTTCCTTATGCCTGAGGGCACACTGGACTGGTGGAATATTAAGGACTACTTTTTAATGCTTCTTCTGCCCAAAAAACTAAAATATGCAGACCTAGAAATAATTGTAACCAGGGTGCTTTACCTCTGTAACAGCCACCAGATGGAATTTATTAAGAGTCTCTGTCTGAGTTCTTGTAGTCAAACCAGACCAAATGATACCTGACAGGTCTGTTGAGATGAGCCAGTTACGTCTTCATTCCCTAGTCTCAAATACACACACCAAAACATTATTCAAGTCTCTAATGGATCAGGAAGTGAATAATTATCAACAGGAGATACTGCCATTGCTTCACAAAATCCTTCCAAAATAATTTTGTGCATCTTTCTTTACAAATTACCTTTAATGAGATTGTTTAGCTTTTGGGAGGCTTTTGGTTAAAGCTAGCTCTCCAATAGCCAGTTTGAGTCCCTATGGTTCATGAGAGTCAGCAGCACAGAGTAAATAAGGCCATAAAAACATGTATAACATAAGTGGCTAAAATAACTGCAGAACTTACAGCACAGAATGACTACACCCATGACATTAAATTTCTTCCCTCCTCTCCTCCGATTTTTTTAAGTGAAATACAAAAATACCTTAGTAGCATGTATCTTCTCCTATCTTTGTGGAAAACTGCTGTCTTAGCCTGGAGAAGAAAAGGCTCAGGGCGATCATATCCATGTGTGTAAATATCTAATTCGAGGAGTAAAGAAGACAGATCCAGACTGTCTTCAGTGAAGCCCAGTGACAGGATAAGAAGAACCATGCAAAAACTGAAATACTAGAAATTCTATTCGAATAGAAGAAGAAAGGTTTTTTTTACTGTCAGTGTTGCTCAACACTGGAAAAAGTTGCCCAGAGAGGTTGTAGAGTCTCCATCCTTGGAGATATTAAAAACCTGACTGGACATGACCCTGAGCAACCTGCACTAATCGACTGTGCTTTGAGCAAAAGGAATAGATGTCTCCCCAAGTCCCTTTTGAACTCTACAGTTCCATGTCAATACACCTATAATGATGTGATCACAGTAAACTGACTCAAATAAAGAAAAATTATGAATTAGTGTTATAAGCACAGGTTCAAATTTTAGTGCTCTTGACAATAGAAGGGAAATCAATCTTACTTCCTGCTTAATCCTTTATAGAACACCAGTGCTTTCATTTTCTGCCTGTATAGTTCCATCTGCTGAGTCTCAGAAATGTTAGCAATCAGAGACTACATCTTGCATTAAGGTGAGTAATTTTGCAATTCTTCAGCTAGAGGTGAGGCAATATAAGAATATATTGCATTACTACTCAGTGTTCTCACTCTTGTTCCATTATTATAATTTCTTTTTTAACAGCAAATACACAACTTGCCAACACTCTTTCCCTCTGGAACCTGACATAACCTGTTCACACAGAAAACTGACACAGCAAGTTTAGCACAGCAAAAAATGATTACACGTCTCCTTCATTCCCCCCATGTAATTACACAAATTCCTGTAGAATGCCTTGGAACAAAATCATGCAAACCAAGATTTCTGTTGTACTACTAGTTTAAAAATATTGTAGTGGTATTTGGCCCTTTTTAGAAAATTCAAATAATTGCCACTGGAACCACAGAAGTTCTAAGGGACTAAAACCAAACAATAGTTCCTTTTTAGTAAGATTCAACATGTCATGAGCAAGATATCTCCTTTTCTTGAACTCACACATGCTATTTGGGCAGAAGCTGGACTGCCTTCTGGAACTAAAATTTCTGGATTCTCTATGGAGCAATTATGTACTTCTCTGAAAAAAAGGGTTTTCTGCTTTGCTGTCCCAGAGAGTCACTAGTAGAAGGCAGAGAATTCTCCAATTTAAGCTTTTCTTGTATGTTACCCACTAAAAATGTTAAAAACAAGAGGGATCAACAACCCACGTGTAACCCAACTCCGAGTGATTACTGCAGCTGTATCACACCCTCAGTTACAGGCAATCTGACAGGGGCTGAGGGGACAGATTTCCTTCTGCTCCCATACACGATGAGCAGCTTTCCAAATTGTATAGGTAACATTCTTCATTCAAACAACTGAAATGGTTCAATATCAAGTAAAGAATCTTAGAGACTTTAGAAACTCAGATTGAGCACAGTCCTTCCACTAAGTGTTTCTCTTTCACCCATGCTTAATCATTACATTTCAAAGGAAAGCACTGGGAAATAAAATCCATCTATCAAGGAAAAAATACGAGTTTGTAATCCTTTTACGGAACAAGAGGTGAAAAGAGATATGAGAATAATCTAATATAAATATTGTTGAAATAATTTAAATGAAATGGAGATCAGGTGTCTTGTTGTGTGTTCACGAATGCGAGACACGCAAGAGATATATCACAGACTTAGTGTTTAACTGCAGAATTACTCCTACCATGTTGTCATACGACTCTCTCTGCGAATAGACAAGCTCTGTTTTGAAACAGTCTCATTTTATTGCCCTATCAGTAATAATAATTTCAAAATTTCATTCTGCGACCAATTTACAGATACTTGACCTACAACATTATTATCTTTTTATTTAAATAATTTGTCTCCTTTTATAGAATTTCCTCCATTAGTATATGTAGAAAATAAAAATCTCACCTCTTCATGGAATAAAAGAAAAATGACTTTGAAACAGTAATAATTTGAAAAGCATTCTGCAACCTTTTCATCAAATCATAATCTAATTTGTCTTCTGGAATACATTGCATAAAACAGAAAGGTAATGATAAAATCCAACTTGAATGCCATAGTAGCACTTTTAAGGATGCAGAATTAATTTAGACAGTCTCCAGCCATTTTCATTTTAATGTGTGATTTGTAATTATTTAAAAAAAAAATACATATACTGAAGCACTTACAGACACCTGAAGAAAGATGGCCAAATGCTGCTAATGCTGGCTTTTCCTTTAGTTGTTGAATTAAGTGGTGTATTGCCTTCCAGTCAGCATTCAAGTCTTCTAATTTTTTCTAGAATAGAAAATAAGAATATATTAAATTTATAATACATAAACTAATGTATCACACAATCATAAAATGGCTTGGGTTGGTGGGGTCCTTAAAGATTGTTTAGTTTCAAGTCCCCTCCCACCATGAGCAGGGACCCAATACATAAGTTTGCTCAGGGCCCCATCCTGAGCACTGTAATGTAAACAAATGTAAATGTAATGTAAATAAATGCAATGCAAAATAAGTGTGTTTTTTTCATCTGGTGGATCACCTGAATTAAAAAAACAAAACAAAACAAAACAGAAAGATACCCGTAGTGAATTTTCACAAATAGGGGAGAGGGACTAGTAAAATCCTTGCCAGCTGTGCTTCAAAAGAGTTTCCTGGTGTCAGGACCCTAAAAGCATCTTTTCTCCTCAAAGTTTGGCTGCTGAAACTCAGAGCCAACTTAGAACCAGCACAGGCGCCTGACCCTGGCCACAGAGCGACTTCCTGGACCAACCACAGCCCCTTCCCTTAGCCTTGCCCAGCCACCCGGGGTTGTGTCTGATTCCCCTCACAGGGCCTGATCCTGACCCTGCCAGGGACAGCCCCCCAGCCTGAGAGGTCTGGCTTTTAATCACTGGGAACCTGAGGTGCTGATTTTTAAAATTCAAATAGAAAGGTGAGCTATGTATTTCAAAAAGCTTTTCAATAAAACCTCTGCAACTCGTAACATCAAATGCAGAATTTATTCTTCCACCTATTAAAATAAAAGAAAAATGAGTCTTTCCTAAGTCTTCAGGGTGTCATATACTTCAGTGTGTGAGCACATCATCCTCACCAGTAATGGCTAAACTGTTACTTTTAAACAAAACCTACTAGAAAGTCTGGAGTGTGAATAACATCAGTCCTCAGATAACCCTGTGAGGCATTTAGGTTCGAGAATATTGTTTCTACCTCTCTTTTTTCCTTGCTTTAAGGACTGTAAAGAAGGATGAAGCATTGCTAATTCTATGCTGACATGTCTAAACTCTTAAAATGAAGACAGCATTTCTTTTGAAGCTGCTCTCTGATTCTCTGCTACAAAAAGCAGCACAGAGAATGCCACTCTGGAATGCTGTTAGTATTCTATGGTTTCAATCCACAGTTAGATATAGAGTTGAAATCACAATCCAGCCGTGATAGAAACAGGATGCCTATTAAGAAAGGTACTTTAATTACCTAGAGTCAAAGATGACAGAGGTCAGCAGGAGAGGGATGGAGAACAATGCTCATTAAATTGAAGTCTGTATGTACCCCCACACTCACAGACGCTGAGGTAGCGGAGAAGGTTTAGATATCAGGAAAAGTTTTTTCACCTGGAGGGTGGTTGGGCACTGGAGCAGGCTCCCCAGGGAAGTGGTCACAGCTCCAAGCCTGTCTGAGGTCAAGAAGTGTTTGGACAACTCTCTCAGGCACATGGGGTGATTCTGGGGCTGTCCCATGCAGGGCCAGGACCTGGATTCTATCATATGATTCCAGTATTGGTCCTTGTCATGAGTAGCTGCTTGATCATTCTTACATATATGAGCCAGAGGTTTCTTTCCAGCAATGAAAAAATATAAAACATGCCCACCACACATGTTAGAGTGGGTTGTCTGGGGCAACAGCTGCACCACTAATAAGAGAGCAACCAGTTCTAAACCCTTACATCAATATTACAGTTTGATCTTGCATCTGGCATAAATTAACATGCATGCATTAAAATGTTAACTTCTCTGAGCACAACAATTTTGCTGTAATTGCAACTCTAGAGCTTTGGTGACAAGCATGAACACGCAAATATGTTGCACTTAGCACAAATTTTATAGATTTTCTTCAAATGTCAGCACTGGGGCAATTTAAGTGATGTTAACATCCTTACGTGAACTAATCTTACTGACAGAACTAAAATTAGATATGAATATTTAGAGAGAGAAATGTAGTCTTTTAAATGCAAGACTGAGGACAATGAAAATAAATTCCTCACTACTTATTTCTCACCCACCAGAGGAAAAGATAAATTGAGTGCTGTAGCAAGGGAACCACAGCTCTTCCACTGGCACAGAAATCCTTTCCTGAATAAACTGTTGTGATTAAGTGCTGTTAATCATGAGATTGGGGCTTACATTCTTTCTATTGCCACTGACACCAGTAGTAACCTCTCTCTCCCTCACCTTCAAAAGCTTTACAGAAATGCATTTCAAAAGCATGAAATCCATTTTATAAAAGTGAATAGGTCTGATTATTAAAGTGTTAGTGCTTAAAGGATCACACATCTCATCCCATTCTTGACTCTTGAATCAGCATATACAAGGATTTCATTTGGCAACAAAAATGTTTTTACAGACTTGCATTGCAAAATTCTATTTTAGTGTGCTTAGTGAAGGTGTGAAAATATACTTATTTCAGTGACATAACTATGAGATAAGATTAAGTACATGTCAATATAAATCCATGGGATTTAATTTACATTCAAAATACTATAATGAGAATATATTATAAAGGTTGCAAAGATAAGCAGCTAAACATTGGGAAATGCCAGAATAATTTTAACTATGAACATTATTTCAGATAAAACGCACATAAATTGCAGGGATATCTCTAATTTTCTGGCACATACTGCTTTTGAGCACAGGAAAGGCTTGCAGTGAGAATAAGTCAATAGGACCTCTACTTCATTTATTGAAAAGAATGGGAAGATTTGTGGTGAATTAAGGAAATAATGGAGGAAAAAAAGCAAAGCTGCCTCAGAGAAGTAAATAATCTACAAATTTGTCAAGCAGTGCTATGCAAGTAATTAATGCTTTTAAAGAGGGCATGTAATTTTATCTTCCTTTTCTGTGCCACACACTAAACAAGAACTATGAGTCTAAGTATTGAATCGCTGCTTGCACAGTGAGTGATGTCCATATCCTGAACTGAATTAAGCAGGGTTCAGCCTAAACCAAGGGCACCAGAGCAGCTGTAATTCAAGAATTTTCGAAAATTTTGAGATTCTTAACTTTTCAAACTTGTTAATATCTTTCCAAAACTATCTTAATCTGAGTAAAAATTATTTTTGCTTCCACCAAATACCTTTTATGTAAAAAATTATTTTGATGTTAATCAAAAACTCTGTTGAAACATATAAGTAGCAGACTGTGCTGAAAGTAACTCAGGAAGAATGATGACTTAAGAAAACCTACCTACAGCATCAAGAAAGCAATTCAGCACTCCTGACAGTTTATAACCACTGCTTTATGACTTATTGTATGAGACAGACATTGAACCAGAAATTAACTTCACAGGTTGCACAATTAAATGAACTACAGAATGTAATGAAACAAGTAGAATGCAAAGAGGGACTAAAAATTAAATATGCACCACTCTACAAGTTACTAATTTCCTCACAGATATATTTTAGAATATCATTGTCAAAACTACAACTCAAAGAACATCATACGCTTTAAAAGTCATCTTTTTCCAGTAAATCTGGTAAAAATTGGAAAGTTTCAGTCTTTGATGCAAACACTTAAAATATATAGACACAGAGTACACTTCTGTGTCAGAATTTTGGGATAAACAGAATCATTTCAGCATCATTTATACTTCTGTCATTCTTATGTGAAACAAGTACTAGTTCTTCCTCTTGAAAATGACAGCATTCATTCTGCTATTCTTTATATGCAATTAAAAAATCTAGAAAGCCAAAACCTACAGTTTTCTGTTGTTTTGAGTGCTCTGCTTGTTAAAATGTGGAATAAGATCCCCAAAGATGCAGATGAAGTCACACAAAATGAGTAAATGCAGTTACTGCAGAGTAGTTCTTGTTCCATCATCCATTCAGTGTGCAGATGACATTTCAGCTCCCAACAAAAATAGGGCTTTATTAGCCAGGGAAAACACCCAGCAGAGTCTTGCTTCTGCCCACTCAAGTCACCTTGAGTTTAACTCTTCTAGCATTTTGTCATGTTTAAGAGAACTGATCATTAAAAATGCACATATACCAAATGGGGTAATAACTCTTAAGCATTTCTCTTCAGGAAAGAAGATGAGAAACCAAATCATTCTTAACCATGTGTTAATTTCTAAAGTGCCTATCAGTTCATCCATGTGTTCCTGTGAATGGAGATCTGCTGGTGGGATTTACAAGTAATTCAAAGGAAATTTTGTAAAAGTAGGAAAATAATACTTCCTATTATTATAGGAAAATAATAATATATTAGTAAATGTACTAAATAAATAATATGATTAATTCAACTATAGTGAACTATATAGAAAAACAAGAAATTTACTGTGGAGATCACCTACAGACATCTTAACTTTGTGAAGAAACACTTTTTCTCCCAGTTATGGTTTTGGAGTGCTGTACATTTTGAAAAGCCCTAAATACAAAGTTTCTAATCTCTGCCCAGTCAGAAGCAATTGTAACAGATACTTAGTGTAATCAATAAGCCACTATCACTGTTTCTGGGAACTCTTGATCATCACGTTTACAGATACTTAATTAGGAGTTATAAAACTAGAAACTGGAACAAGCTTTGGTTTTATGGCATTGGCCTCACTAGTTTGGTCTCCTGCTTGAAAAGCAGCTGAACCAGACATGAGAGGATGCTTGCTGATGACTTCAAGATTCCACAGGATAGAAAATGACACTCTAGTCTCAACGAAAGCCCACACAGTCTTTAGGAACAGCATGTAAAATATCCCCTTATAACTGATTTATAAGCTGAGGAAAAGGATACTACAGTACATTTTTCTAAAGGGAAGTGCTGGGAGGCATAGCCTTCCTAACAATGTATCCTCTGCTTCAAAACACAGAATCAATTCAGTCATTCTAGATAAAATTTGGCAGAGAAATTGAGTGGGAAAGATCTATGTTGCCATGTGTTCTTTCCTACAAAATGAAAGAAAAATTAAAGCAAAGTACTCTCTTTATGACTTGACTCTTACCTTGTCTAGAAAACTTGCTCATTTTTTTTTATTTGACAAAATTTCTGAAAGTGAAATTTAAAATATAGGAGTTTAAAAATATGTTAGGTATTGCCATTAATTACACACCAAAAATTACATTTGATTTCAGTGTGAATTACTCTTGAATGAGTGGAAAAACCTTAATGTCAAAAACAATATTCCCATCACAATATGCAAAAATTTTTTAGCTAGGACCATTATATTTTCCCTGGCTATGCCATCACAGAACAGAATAAATGCCATTTGCCTGGTTCTTTTATTGATTTTAAACAGAGCACATCAAGGACAAGTGTACAACAGGGGAAGCATAACCTATTACACAGTAATGGATATTGCTAAAGGTTGCTTCATTACCTTTACTGGATGAGTAGCTGGTTTTTCCTTATATAAATGACACCCTTTAGACAAAACCTCTTCCACATTCGGCTGTTTAGCTTGCACTGCTGCTTCAGTTTCCTAAAAAATAAAAACACAGGCAGTCTAGATTAACCATAGCAAAAGCAGTAAGACTGAATAGTCCTAAAGCTCTATGGGAAACTGTAAAACACCAGTAGACAAGTTTCTGCTCAGAACTGGTGTGGGGGTAAAGACAAGGATAGTAGCAGCTAAGGACCAAGAGGATCACCAGAAAAAACAAAAGCAAAGAGGAACAGAATCTTAAATGCTACCAAAATAAGCAGTTGTAGGTCACTTCACCTTGAAGGTTTCAATAAAATTAATAAAAAGCTAACACAAATTCATATTAAGAAAGACAGGCATGAGAAATCTCATTTAAGAGGCTCTGTTTTGTCTGTGTTACACTACCAGCGGATGAAAAGTGCACTGGTTAATATTTTGCTCATACCGTACGTGGCATCAAAACTGTCTAATGAGATGCCACAACAATACTGAGTCTAGAAAGATTAAAAATTTTAAAAGAAGACTGCAATCGTGAGTACTAAGCTAGCACTTATATAGTAAAACACTTACAGAAATGAATTAAAAAGAAAAGCACAATAGTAGTGACAGATCCTAAACGTACAAGGAGGCACCCACCATTAGCAACAACACCCTACTGAATTAACAACAGCATATTCTCTAGAAATTTCTTTTTTTAATCTGGAAAGGCATAATCCATGTGCTAACATAAGGAAATTCCAAGCAACCTTTCCCAACAAACAGCAGCTTCCTTTTGTCAGGCACTGACCAAATAAATAATAGGTGAAACTGCGCAATTAAAAAAAAAACCCAAACAAAAATCCAAACCTACTGAAAATTGTAAAAGAAAAGATAAACTACATCAGGAGTTCCAAGATTCATAGTTAATTCCTTTTTTTTTTCTAGTAATATAAGCAAAATAATATCTGAGTTATCAAAATGAATTGGTTCGGGATTTTTTGTTTTTCTCTTTCTTCACCCACCTACTTTATAGGTTGATTATCTTGTCCTAATCAGTATTGCTGACTATCCACTGACTCTCCAACTTAATTTTCTGTTCACATTCTCGATTATCATAAACGTGACAGCAGATAAGATTGTGTGCCAGGTGTGTCACTATCTGAGCTAACACATCATTTTATTGGTGGAAGTCTGCTGTTCTATTTACTGCAAAAAACCTGCTGAAGTCTATGCAATTTGAAGTCCCAAAAAGGGGCCATTTTGCTCCTATGTTTCAACCCGACATATAAAGTATGTCTACACTGCTCCCTGAAACTTTACTTGCAAAACTTTATAGATAATCAGTAAAAATAAAGGCTTAGTAAATTCAATGTCATCTTTCATTTTTCTTTTCAAATACTATTGGTCAACAACAAATGAATTGAATTAAACCTTGTCCAATTTCTTGCAATGATATTTGAAATATGTTTCAATTTCATTGTGTTTCATTATGCATTTCAATGTTAATGAAATATAACTGTAAGGATTCATAGAGAATGAACACTGAAAAACAATGCACAGCAAAATTGGGATATTGAGGGGGTTGAGAGTTTATTAACCTTTTGATGAAACCCTCATTAAAGTCTTATTTTCTTTGTTTCGATACTAGGTTAGCTTTCTACTTCCCTATTCAGCACATAAAGAAAAAGTAATAATCGAGGAGTATTAATGAAGAGGTAATTTTCTCCCTATCTTAATGAAAGCTAGGCATTTTAATAAATGTTATTTTGTTTTTGTTTCATTGTTTGTTTGGGGTTTTTGGGGTTTTTTTCTTAAACTAAGCCGTAGGCAGTATTCAGCCAATATTTTTTGTCATGTTATTCTACATGTCTCAAATTCTCATCTTCTTTTATGACAGCATCAAGTATCATAACAAATTCTGTAGCAGGAAAATCACATTAAAACTCCCTGTGGAGTCCAAGAACACTGTGGATGTGCCTATGCTGAGGGTTTAACCTGCGGCATGAATGTGCCTTTGAAGTGGATTTCTCGATCTTCCCCCCTCACTGGACTTTGTTTTCCACCATGGACTGGTCTAGGAGCACAGACACCATTTTCCTTCAGGTTGTAACCAGTGTGGCAGGTGTAATGTATTGGGTCGTTAAGTCACTGATTCCTTCTGCTCTACAGTTTTCTGGAGTTACATGAACTAACCTTGTGTAGTCTGGTCTTTCAAATTCAGTGGCCTTGACCTAAACCAAAATGCACAGTGCAACTCTATCCAACACAGCGTGATGCTTACTTTGAGATATATGCGGGGATAAGGACAGAGGTAAGAATACAGGGGAAAAAGAGGTTCTCAGTATCTTGGCATTCATTTGGACACTGCTGAAATTAACAGGTATCTTATTTGCCAGAGCAGCAAATACTTCCTTTGATTGTCCCCCAGTAATCCCAACATAAATTAAAAACATAACAAAATTATTTCAAGTAAGTGCACATCTGACATGAACTTGCTGTAGTAACTTTGAGGGAGCTCTTTGCCCAGTTCTTTGCTTGATGGGATAGCCACTTGATGAATTCTGCCCAGTGAGCAAGTTTCCAGCAATTTCAAATCCATTTGCTAGGTGACACCCTATTAAAAGTGTTGACAGGCAAGAGAGTAGATACAGGATTCTGCTCCATCATTTAATTCCCTAAGAGAAGAAAATGGTAATGACCACAATACAGTCTCCAATGGTTTGCACACAAAAAAGACCACAGTTATTATCTAGGCTGTGCAGGGTCCAGGAGAAGAGCACATTCCCAGAGCAGAGCATGACCTCTGATCTTCATCACACAGGACAGGCTACTACTGAAGCTAATAGGAATTGTAGATGCTTGTGCCCATCAGTTTTAAGAGAATATCAGAGCCATATTTTTTTTAAAGTCTTGATCAAGTCCCCTTCCACAATCACTTTGCTTGCTGTGGGAGGATGCAGAGCTGTCTCTGGGAGACAGAGCTGACTGCTGGAATTGCACAGTTTATGAACTGCCTGGGAGAGCAATTGTAATGCTACTTCTGGGCTGGGTGGTGAATATGCTAATTAAACTTTTCACACATATGGCAAATGAAAATACATCATCACTGGAAACTGCTGTTTCTCAAACATGTATAAACAAGAATCAGAGGCTACCTTTTTTCCATGACGCACTATCTATGAATTTTCAGTGGTGCTAAAGTGGTGCATCCAAACTGATGAAAGCCTGCTGCTGAATAAGCCACACTGGCTTCTGCATTTCCAACAACATGTCAATTCAACCTGCTGAACAAAGTTACAGGCTGAAAAAGTGGCTAAGACTTGTCTACAGCCCCATCTGGACTACGAAAGTCTGTTGATGTAGCTCAGAACTTAGAAAATTCATATTCCCTAGCTGAAACCAATATATTGACTAAACCTCTGGTGTGTATGCCAGTGGAAGATAAAGTTTTGATGGCATGGCATATGTTATTTCAAGAGATGGTAACTATCCTAGCAGACACAGACAGGCTGTTTGACATATGCTGCATACATATTAGAAGGCCCAGTAAGCTATCTATAAATGTATCAGCAGCATTTTTGACTGAGTATCGTCCTATATTAAGAATCACAAGTACTGATTCACCTTCTCTGGTAACACTGGTGACACTTTTGGGATCAATTTCCCCATGAGCTTACGTCCTTTGGACATATTCTTCAGGGACAGTAGGAGAGGCTCAGAGTAATTAAACCTGTGTCTACACGGTGAAATACAATGCAAAAATGGAATCTTAATTACATCCTCAAATAAAGAAATATAACTGAAATTAATACAGTGAGTTGTTTCAAAACCTCTTGTTTCAAGTTTCAAGTTTTTTCATGACCTCTTTTTAGCAAGACAGTATGTTAAATGAAAATTAAAGGAGAGAATTTATTCGTAGGAAAAGAGAAGCACTAAGCAATTTCCCTTTACTGATCAAGACAAGGCAGTGATGTGCAACAAGCAAATGCAATAAATCTAAAACCTGAAATTATTTGAATGCTTTTAATTTTGAACAAACTTTTCTGAAACAATCAGATATGAACTCCCACATATATTTAACTTGATAATGGAAAACTACATTCAAATATGTTTTTCTTGTAGATGTAGAAGAGCGTAACTTGTAATGAGAATTCTCAGAGGTGGATCTTCTTATTCATGCACATAGAATCATTAAGGTTGGAAAAGACCTCCATGATGAAGTCCAACCTTTGGCCAAACACCACCATTTCAGCTAAACCACAGCACTAAGTGCTTGGAACTTGAACATCTTGAACACTTCCACGAATGGTGACTGTACCACTTCCCTCGGCAGCCACTTCCCCAGGCAGCATATTCATCCCTGATTCATTCACTGAAAAAATTTTCCTAATGTCCAACTTGAACATCCCCTGGCTCAGCTTGAGACCATTTCCTCTTGTCCTGTCGCTGGTTGCATGGGAGAAGAGACAGACCCTCAGCTGGCCACAACCTCCTTTTTGGTAGTTTGAGAGAGTGATAAGGTCTTCCCCAAGCCTCTTTTTCTCCAGGTTAAACCACCACAGCTCCCTCAGGCTGCTTCTCGTCAGACTTGTGCTCCAGACCCTTCCCCCACTCCATTGCCCTTCTGTGGACTCACTTCAATCCCTCAGCGTCTTTCTTGAAGTGAGAGGCCCAGAACTGAACACAGGATTTGAGGTGTGGCCTCACCAGTGCTGAGTACAGAGGTACAATCACTGCCCTGGTCCTGCTGCCACACTATTGCTGATACAGGCCAGGATGCCAACGTCTATCCATGCTGGCTCTTCAGCCGCTGTTGACCAGCACCCCAAGGTCCTTTTCCTCCAGTCACCTTCCCAGCCACTCTTCCCCCAGCCTGTAGCTCTGCCTGGGGTTGTTGCGACCCCAGTGCAGGACCTGGCACTTGGCCTTGTTGAGACTCAAACAACTGGCCTCAGTTCATGGCTCCAGCCTGTCCAGATCCCTCCGCAGAGCCTTCCTGCCCTCCAGCAGATCAACACTCCTGCCCAACCTGATGTCATCTGCAAATTGCAAACATTTCACCCTTGTAGACAAGTGAATTCCATCTTTCTCCAATAGGGCTAGTGCCATATAAACTACCCCATGATCAAAAAGGCCAACATTTCCTCTATGACAACAGTCTTTAAGCCATGTATTGATCATGGGTTCTCCTGGACCTTTCAGCACTCTTTCCTGCTACCAAAGGGATTGAGGGAAACCACCCGTGCTCCTGTCCCTTCAACCAGTCATCCCAGTGCCCTGAAGTCCTTTCTGATTGCCCTAGAACTCCTTGTCACTGCCGACTTGGAAAACCAGAAGTAGGTAATAATCAGAGGGCCAAATCAGTCCAGAGTCTCTTAATAATATCTCTTATCTGGACCCCAGTGAGGCAGAAGACTTCCCTGTTGGATGGATCCAGTTTGTATACAGGACACTCAGTTCCCCTTGGAAGGAGTCACCTACAGCATTACGCTTTTTTATCAACAGCTGTAAATGTGAAATTCCAAGGTTCATTGAAACATTCATACCTATCTTTCAAGTTACTATTCCCACATTAAGGAAAAAGTCATAAGTAAGTGGTGAGGGTCTGAGTGCCTCATTTTTTCGTCACATGCAAAAAAAAATAAAAGGGCAGTATATAGAAAACGTGAATATATGCCCGTTTTCAAGAATTCTGATTCTAAAAAAGTGACCTCATTTTTTCCTTTGACTCAGCTCTGCACATTCCCATTCATGGAGCAGGATAACAAGCTAAAGGATGGTCAGAGGAGACTTAATTAAAATACATCAAAGTTCAGCTACACCACAGTAAGCATCAGATCTTGATGGCAGATCAGATAGTACAGTCAACGGCATTCTTGGGAGTCACTTTAGATATTTATACAATATTATTAGAATACATCCAAGATATGCTATCAACGGTTCTGTGGCTATCTTGAGTTGGAACCCAATCCACTGGGGAAAAAATGCAGTTGCCATTATTTAAATTTCCTGAATAAAGACTTTAATCAATTTGGATAAAATTCAAGGAAAGGCAAGCTCTTACTGCTGTTCTTTTTTACATAACAGATGAAAAGGTTTGATAACTCTCCGAATATTTTACTTATCTCTATATAGAAATAAAACACTTTGTGAACATCTGAATTGCAGAATTTAAATACACCTTCCTGTCTCAGGGATTTATGAAAAATAGTTCAAAATTACCCCCTGAAGTAATTCAGTTTAAAGACCATTCCATTAGTGGCCTAAGTCAAAGCTTAGTGTAAAATTGGTTTATCACTAAAATTACTCGGTAACTAGTGGACAAATAATTTTATGTACCTGCCTTTAAAAATGCCATTTTAATGATTAAATAAAATAATCATTCTTTTCCCTATTATATTAACTGACTGATCTTTTAAATGTATGAGAATAAAATTTGATCCCAAGCCCATGCTAGAAGCTATCTTAATGCAGAAAAGAATGTTGTGAGATACAGTCAGCTTTTTAAAGTAAAGTATGCAAACAAAAGACATCTGATTTTAATGAGAGTCTGGAAAGTTGATAAAATGATAACTCTTGACCAATGTGGAAAATGTTTGAAATATTATGGAGAGGGAATAATCCTTACACAGAAAAGACCAGTACATGAATGATCTCTTTCTTCTAAAAGTGTAATTTTAGAGTTCATAACTACTTCGTAAACCTACAAGTGCAGCCTTTGTGCAGTTTGTAAACAATGTCTTTTAAAACTTGGTGTGTTTTTCATCATTCTGTTCCCTGCAATACGTCTTATTCCTGGTATTGGAAAAGGGAAGGAAAGAAAAGAACAAGGAAATCCTCCACAAAGAAATGGAACTAAGAACCCAAAATTTAAGCCATGCAAAGCACCTGAAATTGCAAACCCTACGACTCTGCAGAGTGAAATGATGTTTTATCCAAAGAATGTTTTCCTGCTGGCTATCAGAAATTTGTGAGCTTCTTCTGTACTTCTAGAGGAGATGAAATATAGTAATTTTTCCCCACACAGAGAAATCACTATCTATCCATTGCAGCTGTCTGTCCTGAAAAGGAAATTTCCTGGAGGTACTGAAGATAGATGAAATTATTAGCTATAAAGACATGACCTGCAGATATGGTATATGAAAAGAATTTGGCTATGGTGGTCATATACCGATAAAGCACAGTTAATCATCCAGTTGGACTGTGAAAAGGTGCAGTAAGAAGAATTCTTTGAGATTGGATGTGATTCAGAATACTTTATTTTGAGACTGGACAGGACACAGGGTGAGATAGCTGCTCCTGTTCCACCAAGACTACAGATCCTCTTTGATTTCCAGTGCACAGTGTAAAAAAGATAATAAAAAACCCAAGAGAACTGACAGACAAGGAAATTTGGCAGAAAAACAAAATGAGAAAGTCTTGCAAGAAAATAAGGGAAGTCTCAATAATTTTACTAGCTCTCTCTTAGTATTCTGTGCTCTTAGATGCTAGAGAATAGCAGCTTTGGAGGAACAAAAGTTATTTAGATTGACACAATAGCAGATATGGAGTACACCACAAGCACCTTGACTGGCAAGTGAAATTTGATGGTAAGTATAAAAATATTGAGCCATGAAAATTGTTTATTTCTTCTTGTAAGCAGGAAAGAGAGATCAGAATTTATTCTCTCTTATTGCACAAGAAATGAAGTTGTATTCAATAAACTGATTTTAAAATAATTTAAATTGTGAGGGAAGCATTGACATATTTATTTAGTTTACCATCAAATTCTTGGCTGCTTATTATTCTCTTTCTTAGTCATGGCTTATATGCAAATCTTCATTCTCTTTTCAAGTTTAGTAAAAGAATCATTTTCAGAGGATTTTCTGGCTACAAAGGGAATAAGAAAAGAAGTCAAAATCTGTTACTGGTCTAGCATTGTTTTGTTGATTGCAACATGTTTTTAGATATGCCCATCTTATGGTATTAGTCTTTCATAAATAATTTTAAAAGAATGTGCATTATGAGGATGTATTTCTACCTCTCGTCTTCCAGCAGTTACAGTGCTATATTTCACTGGAAGGAATGGCAAAGACTGCTCCAGTGCATTGCTTCAACAGCAGAAGTGGAGGTAGATTCCATTAAATAAAATTTATGTTCTTATAGTATGGAAAGAATGCCGTTTGCTCATTTTCAACTGCCTGGTTTGCAAATGCAAATGGAGAAGTTATATTCACACTCTGAGTGGTGGCATCTTGTATTTTAATTTCCATAAATAAGTTTGTTATTGGAAGTTGATCTTTTTAGAGTCTCAACCATTGATTTCATCCTGAAAAAAGAAATTTCTTATTACAAAGAATGAAAAGGACTTGTAAACAAATGGTATTCAGCAGGGCCCTGGTTTACATGGTTGTATTGCACATAGCTGGGATGAGCTTAACTTTCCTCACAGCAGCCTGGATGGCACTGTGTTTTGCAATGAAGACAGTGTTGATAACACAGGCATCTCCTAGCTGTTACTGAGTAGCACTTACACACCATCAAGGCCTTCTCTGTTTCTCAGGCTGCCCCACCAGCAGCAGGCTGGAGGTGCACAATAAACTGGGAGGGGACACAGTGCAAACAGCTGACCCCAGCTGACCAAGGGCATATCCCAGACCATATAACCTAATGCTTAGCAACAACAGCTGTGGGGAAGGATGAAGGGGGCACATCTGGAGTAAAGGAGTTTGTCTTTCCCTGTAACTGTTACTCGTGAATGAGCCCAGCTTTCCTGGAAATGTCTGAACACCAGCCTACCCTTGGGAACTGGTGAATGAATTCCTTCTTTGCTTTGCTTGCATGGGCGGGTTTGTTTTACTTGTTAAACTGTCTTTATCTCAACCCACCAGTTTTCTCACTTTTGCCCTTCTGGTTCTTTCCCTTATCCCATTGGAAAGGTGGGGGCAGGGGAGTGAGCAAGCAGCTGTGTGGGGCTGAGCTGCCTGCCATCATTAAGGCACAACAAGAGGTTAGAAAGTATTCTCACCTGCTCTGCCAAGCATCTTGAAATGCAAAATCTTTCCAGTGAAATGCATTGACTCTCTACAAGAGCATTTCACAAGAGTTAAGCTTTACAGCACTATACCCAGTGTCAAAGCCGCCTTTACTTGGGAGTTCAGCACAAAATCTGCAACAGGACTGAGTGATTTCCACGCTATCACTAACTTTAGTATGAGAAAGAACTAAGATCACTTTAGGCATACATTTTTATTTTTACTTCAATCATCAAGTAAAAAATAAACCAATTCTTACTCAAATATCAACCAAATCAAACATTCAAATATCTATCAGGTACCAAAAATTCGTATAGTTTCCAATGTACAAAAAGCTATGAAGATATCAATTGCTTGTTTCTAATATTTTATTACATAGCAATTAATTCAAAGCAAATGAAGCCAAAGCTAGTAGGACCTTGTTCAGCTACAAGTGTTAATTTGAATGGGCTCCTCTTCAGATTCCAGTATTTTAAAATGCTTGTGATCAGTAGAGAAAAATACATGATCTTACAAAAGAAGAGTTACTGTTTCATAAACAATATGCTATTATCAAGAAGAATAATGTCCAAGACCTTTAAAGAAGTGTGTTTTGAAGAGATAGAATGTTTTCTGTTAAGAAAAGAGCATATGAAAAAGATGGTGAGAATGTCAGAAAACTGTGTTTTGGTGAACAGGAGAGGAAAATTCCTATCTCAGAAAACCTAACTACACAGAAGCAAGCTCTAGTTTTGGTAGTGACTTCACTAGAGCCTTGGTAAACTGCCCTGTCATTTCTCTTAAGTTTGCTCTCATATTTATTTGTTCACTTGTATTAAGAACTCTTTGAAGAGTACCTGAGCTCTTATCAGTAGTACAAGGAGGAAGCCAAAAACTGAGGTACAAGCTCACTAACTTCTAACCAACTCACGTGTCGAAAGCTTAAGCTTTCAACAATGAAATCACATCCTGATTTATTATTCATTATTTCCTAGAAAAATACTACTACACATCAAATATGTGATCACCTTTCAAAAATCTTTACTCTCCTGAGATGCTGGGACACAGCATTTGCAATACATCCTTAAGGCTGCAAAGTCTGTTACAGGTTAAATTTACAAGGATTATCATTGGGAAAGTTTTGTTACATTTTCGCAATCCACCTGCAGCTAATATAGTTTAATATCCTTGCAATTGGAATAAATATCTTTACAAGACATTTGGACACAGACTGTCTAAAATTTAAATGCTCAGAGCTCACAAAAAAAAACCACTGAGCAGGTTGTTCCTCAAAGACCCATAAGAAAATTTCTGGAAAGAGCAATAACTGATTTAGGCACAGAATATCACACCATAGGTTCTATGAATTGACTGACATGTACTGCAGGTCTGAATAGTGAATTAAAAATAGGAGTAGTTTAAATAAAGTTTAAATTTCATCATCAGAAGTCTTCCCAGTTCAGCTTTTTGCCAAATCAGGCATTGATGCCAGAATACAATGAGACAGATCTCGGAGGTACATATTCCTAATGTATTCTTATAGACAAACTACACTACCTCTTATTGTATACAAAAACAATTCCTTTAAAAGTATGTTAGCAAAATGAAAAGGTAAAAGAATCAGTAAAGTGTTAAAATCTGACTTATCTGGGCCTAGATTGTCAAGAAAAACTGACAAATGACGACTGATGGAAGGAAAAAATGCAGCAAAGTCCAGCTGGCATTTTCATTCTCTCCTGTGGGTGAATTTTCTTTTATTTATCTAGAATTCGGTTTGCTACTCTTCAGCCACGCTCTTCTTTTCTGTTCTAACTTAAGGTTGTCAAGTATATAATGAAGTGATTGACAAGAGTTGACAGCCTTCTTATTGTTATTCAAAGTTATCAAAGACAAATTCCAAATACATGTTATTTTTTAAAAATAAAGAGTTATTAATTTTTTGGTAAGGATGGCCAGTTTTTATCTGCCAAAAGTGAACATAATACGCTATTTTAAATATGACTAGTGACCACCACAGATGGTAAACAGATATAAATTCAACAGAGAGAGAGTTTGAAGCAATATAAGCAAAAATCAAAGCTGTATAAGCCTTGGAAAAGGACTCCAGTGTAGAGGAGTACAGGACGGGTAAGTGATGACCCAGAGGTAAGGAGGGAGTAAAGGGAAAAGACTGGGAAACTGAGTAAGCAGGGAGAAATGACCACTGAGATTGCAAGAGGATTTGGAGTCAAAGGTGGCTGGAAAATATAAAGTGTTTTATTACATTGTCTGGAGAAGAGGATTTCGAAGGGTCAGCAGGGTTTTCAGTAAGCTAGCAGTAGAAATATGAATTTCTTTATTCTGTCAACTCACTTCCTATCCAGAAGTGTCATTTCTCCATCCATTCCTAAATGAGACTTGCATTTCTGTCCATCCTTTCCATGTCCTCATCATCTATAATAACCTAAATCTGTCACCATCACCCTGGAAAACTGTTTTCCAGGGAAAATGGCAGTGCTGAAACAAAGACCTGAAAGAATTCCCAGAAAGTGAAGTTTTAACCTCTTCCTATGGTTAGAAGGAGCTATGATGACTCCTAAGGCTTGTAACAGGTAGGAGGCAGAGGAGAAGGCACTACTACTTCCTTCTTTTCCTCCGTGCCCTCCCCATATCCTTCCTTCCATCCCACACAGCCTGAGCTCTCCTGAAGAGCCAAGCAGCACCAGCTGCAGACATTTACAGAACAGGAAGGATAGGGTTGCCTCTTCAGGTTGGAATAGAGCACCTTCAGTTCCTCTTTAACAGCAGGGGAACTGGAATCAAGCTGAGCGTCGCAGGTCATTTAATCCTAAAAAGAGTAAATCATTGCAATGGCAAAGAATTTGCCAAAGTATTAAATGTAAATGAAGCCCACATAAATTTATGCAGTGATAATACATATATTATCAAAAGAAAGTCCGGAAATGCAAAAGAAGAAAACCTAAATACTGTTTACTTGATGTAGGCTTTTCTACACTGTGCAGCTTGTTCAACCAGACAGAGAGGAATATGGAATATGGTTGGGTAAATATCTGTATTTTCCTGTCCTTATAAGAAGTTTTCTGTGTCTTTTGTACATTTGCTGACACTGACCAAAAAAAAAAAAAAAGGCAGAGGAAAAAAGCTGCTGTTTTACGTACACTTTGACCCAAACTACTTAATGGCCTTTTTCACTAATTTATGATTAATTCTGCAACCAAAAAGTGTTGATTTTGAGAATATAATAGATAACTAAGAAAGTGAATCAGCATTTCAAATATAGAATATATAGAATATAGAATTCATCCTTTGTTTTCTGGACTACCACTAGTCAAACATCAAAATTAAAGTACGTCAATACTTGGCAAGATAAGAATATGTTCCAGGGCTCTTTTAAACACTAAAAGATTACTGTTCAACTCCTTCTGGAGCATTTATCTTCTTTCAGAATTTTGTATTTGAAGTAGGAATCCACTAAAAAAATTTCACTGCCTCAGAAACTTAGAACATTTTAGATGGGAAAAAAAAAATTCAAAATGTTATTAAATGAAGATTGCTGTCAGTAAAAAAAGGTATCAGAGGTACTAGATACTTCTTTTCTGGGTTAACCAAGATGTTTCTGGACTGCACTACGGGAGAGCAAAAGAAAACAATCAACAAGTTTTATTATGCTAATTGAGCAGGGCTGGAGAGATCTTTAAATTTCAATTTTTCAGAAAGCTTAGACTGTTTGACTTTATAAAAATACTGACCCATAGATTTCAAACACTAAATACCAAAGCAAATAATCTACAGTAACAGCTAAAATTTATGAGCAACTAAAACCGTACTAGCATTTGCCTATTCGTAAGCTTTTCTTAGCTTACTAGACAACACACTTTCCATTCTTTACGTATTTGGGTTTCTAAAATTGTTTTTGGCTAACAGTATCTTGTTGACTACATCACAACACAATAAAACAGCTTTACTATGCACATATTAGAAAGAAGTTGGGGTGTTTTGGCTGTAAAAAAAGCTTTTAACTCCCACTTAAAGTATTTTTCTAAAGCCTTAGCACACCACAAAGGTTACATGGACTACATTTAAAAAGTGCAATCTGACTGTAACAGATTGCAAAATGTTAATTTTATCTTAGTCACAGTTGCAGTAGCTTGTAATGCGAAAGCTTTTACTTCTGGTCCGTCTTATCCAGTCATTTTGATTTTTATATACTTAAGAAAGCCCTATTATTCTCACTCTGTTCTTCTGAAACCAGCACGAATTTAACCATGCTTTGAAGCTTTCTAGAGTTCTTCCTGCAAGCAAGACATCTGGGAATCTCTAATCAAAACTCTCAATGACTTGGGCTCCTGTCATACACAGAACTGGGACTGAACAGGACTGTGAGGAAATAAATATTTAGAGGAAAAGAAAACTGGGATAAATCAAGAAAAAAAATTTGGTTAGATTTTGTGCAGGTATTTTCTTAAGCTGTCAACTTGAGCAGCATCACTTCCAAGATTTCTCTTTTTTTTCTTGTAATTGAAATAAACAAATCTCAGCAGAACAGTCAGTAGGATGATATAAAGGTCAGCATTTGCACAATTTCCTTGAGCCATAACTTTGGAGCTCTGCAGATTGTTGATGCCGTAGGCAAAACCGTTTCCAAGTGTAAAGTATAGGTCGACATCCACATGTTCAGAATAATGTACCCCTAAAAGGTTTAAGTATATTAAACCTGGATGACTGGATCAGAATAAACATATTTCAAAGTGCTCATGTATGTCCTTAAATGTTCTATTAAGGAGACAATGCAGAAGCGACTATAACTTCCATTATAGCAACATTTGCCACCTACTTAAACTCTGATTATCTGACTTAGCCAAAAGAAGCTTGTGATTAAAGATAACCGCATTATTATCAGGACCAAAAAAAATAATTGCTTTGACCACTACAATAATTGCTTTTTGAACTAATACTAATTAGATACTCCATATTTGCTTTCTTGTCTGAATTAGAACAGTACTGATGGTGAACAGAGTTTAGGAAATAACTTAATTACTGTCTATTAATGCAGTATTGGACCTCTCTCTACTTTGGCAAACAAAGCAGTGACAGAAAGATGGAGTTAACTAAACTCAGCTGAGGAAAAATGTGCAGGTTTTTAACTCAATCACTGAAGTAATTTACCAGGAGATGTGGATGACTGTTCATACGTGGAAATTAGAAACCAGTCTTGGTTGGTTTGGTTTCATCTGGCGTTTTTTAATTATTATTTTTGAGAGAGGTATGTTGCAGTTCAAGCAGAAAATAAGCCAGAAAACTGAAAGGATGACTTTATAAAGCAGGTCTGACTGGATGACCAGAGTAGTAGCTTCTGACCTTACACTGAACCAACTGTGCTAATTCTATGCATATCTCAGAGATGACACATTGTTGTCTGTTCAAGGGCAGCCGAAGGGTTGCCATACCACATGCAAGAGTTGTAACTGTTTCTGTATAGACATTTCATATAAAATTTTAATAGTCCAGCCATATTTGTTGGGTTGTTTTAGGGGCTTTTTTTACTATTAATATTTTTGGCAAAAAAAGAATCCCTGGCAAAATGTTTGTCAATGATGCCTAGGTTAAAAGGGAAGGTGAAGATCATCCTATTAGAAATTTGTGCATGTCCACACCTCAGTAACAGCTTTCTCTGCTGTTAAATCTACTCTCTCCTGTTGTTAGATGGATATCCCATACATTTATAGTCCAAAACACTGCCAAAGTACCCTGGGAAATATATATCAAAATACTGTGAAACTGCCACAGACTTGAAAGAAGCAAGGCTACCCTCAGAGAGCCCAAGAAGCAAGGCAAAATTGGAGATAGTGCTGTTTGGATCAGGAACCAGGCAGATCTGAAAATGCTAAATAAAACTTCCTTATGTCAAAATTCCCTCACTGACAGACAGTATTTCATATCAGCCATGTTATCCTGCAGGGCTCTAGCTTTACACTGAGAGGATATGGTTGCATTAAACGTTGAAAAGCAGCTATGACTTCCTAGGATTCAAGTTTACTTGTATGAATAAGGATTGTGGCAATACAACCAGCAAAACCATTATATTTGAATGCTCAGGAGTTACAAAACACACATCTCCAGCTGTGGATTTTTACTGACAAAGAAAAATGGCTAAGAAAAATAGAGCTGATCAACATAAATTGAAAGCAGGACCAGGAAAATCAGGGCATTACATAGTCAATAGTACTGAGAGAAGTTACTGATAAAAAAAAAGTACCAGCACATAAAAAACAATCACATAGTATGCACTGAACTTCAGCATGCCATTGGTGAAAGGGATTCCTGCCATGGCTGCATCCATTGACTGTGGCTGTAACACCCACAGCTGAGACACCAGTGCTGGCAGAAGCTGGATTGTAAACAGAGCTGTTAAGTGCTTCAATCTTTTTCCAAGTTATAGTGTAAACAACTGTTGTACTATTTCCTGGGCACCATCTTGTAAAATTGAAGATTCATGATGATACCACCTAAGTTTGTGAAGTATGAATACTAAATCATGCAAAATAGCTATCAGAATGAGGGTAAACCCAGGTCAAAGAATGAACCCAGACAGATTCATACCGTCAAACTTGGGAAACTAGAGTTGTAAAAGACACAATATGAAATAAATTCTACCTGCATGAGAAGCTGGTACACTGCAAACCTGGAAGTGTTCCAGTGTACACAAGTAGCAGAGGAGTTAAGACATTCTTGTAAATGTAGATTTCATGCCTTCCCCATGCGTGTACTCGAGTATTTCACAGGTGCAGTCTACCTATCACGCTATTATTGGAAATGATCATGTCAACGTGATAAAAAAAAAAAAAATCAACACTTACAAGGAATTAAGATCTATCCTAATACTTTAAATTTTTAGCCTGCAAATATGCATTTCAATGCTGATTTATTTGGATAGTTTCTTAAATTAAAAAAAAAATCTTTGACAGTTTGTAGAAGGAAACTGTAATTAAGGATGAAAATAATGAGTGAAGCAAACACTGGTACAGATGCTTTCTAGATCCTGAGAATGACAAATCCTTTCTCTACTCTTATGTATTCAGAAATGAGTTATTAAATCCCAAGCGTGATTTTTGACACAACTGCTAAAAATTATCGTGCTTAACTGAAGGTCCGTGTCCTAATTGTGGCAGTACAGACTCTAAATTGTGGTCAAGAAAATTATGAAGACAAATCATACTGGCATAAAATATATTAGAGTTTACCGAGCCATACAGTAATTCTTTGAAGTGAGTGTAGGGTTATGATAGCAGAATGAGCTGACAGGGAAAAAAATTCAGCAGGGAATGTATTTTATAGTTAATGCTGTTGCGAAGTACAATATGCTTTCTGGGACTGAGTATCTCTAAAAAGTTTTTTTCTACAATTTAATAGTGTTCACATTTTTCTTAACACTTTTTGCTGCTTTTTAAACTGACATGTGTACATAATTCAGAAGCTGAGATGTTGCCCAAAGCCTCAAACGACACAGAACATTCCAGAGATTGTAGGATCACAAAGTCGCCCAGTATGTTTCTTGGTCACCACAAGGTCTTACTCCACACGGGTGACCAAGGAACATGCTGGACTTGTCCAGTCTCTTTATGTCTGCATCTGCTATTCTTCAGTTTCCTAATTGCATTACTGTGACGTAGAAAAGAGCCTGTCCCTCTATGTATGTTTGTACTAAACTCAGGGTTCAAGTCAAGGAGACAACAGATATCAAGCATCTGGAATTATGAACTATTTAGCCAATGAACATTAATTCCTTTGGTTGCAAGAATCTTTAAACAGTAAAAAGTTTTAAATGAACTTGGGGCCCCCACCATTGAGAAGCCCAGAGTTAAGGAAGATCAACAGCACAGTACTGGATCCATGGGTGGTGACCATTTTCTTTTTAACCTGTCTCTGTCTTTCTCTCTCTTTTCTATTTCATTCTATCTCTACCTCACATCTTACTGTTAAATCTGTATTATTGACTTCAGCACATGGTCTTGTTTGCACCTTAATTCAGGTAGAGACATCTCTCAATAATTGGATCTTAACAACACTGAACCTCTTATTTTCGTACAAGTAGTTTGCATCCCTCCCTGAAGGGAGAGGGCATATGCTCCAGTTACTCAGCATGACTACCCACACTATTAAATTGTGAGTTTTAATTCCAGCATGGGACAAATTGCAAGGTCTGAGGCAGTGCCCAGGTGTGGTCAGAGAGTCCCATTAGCCGCAGATGCAGCAACAGGCACTTTGGATACAACTGTGCTCTTTGGGGAGTTGAGATTGTTGCTGCAAGGATGCAAGCCGTGCTGCACCAGCTAACCTCCAGGCCAAACAATGGTCCTGGGCACTTTGTAATTACTAATAGAGATGTAGTTTTAGGAGCTATAGGAGGGATTTTAATTGCTCTGTGTGTCACTAAGCCCAATTATGTAGTGAGTCTTCAAAGTCTTTGTGAAGTCCTCCGTAACAACATGTAACAATTTTGCCTTTGGTAGCACCTTTGTTACTCTCACAGAATTACTTTTGTGCCACTGTTAAAGGTTAACACTGCTGGAGATTCTATTTAATTTTTCTTCTAAGTAAATTTAAGGGACTTCTCATCTCTTTTTAATAGCTGATTTTTGCAGAGGTGGAAAAGAAGTACGAGCTTTTAAACTGGTATTAATTCAGAGAAATTGAAAGTTATCAGTGTGAATTGTGAAGGTGAAATTCCCAGATATTCTCCTTTATATACTTATTATGCATGTATTATATAGATCAATATTATTTAAGAAGTTAAATCAGATTATCTGATAAGGACCTGTATTTATTATACCCCTTGATTTATGGAAGAATCTGCAATGATAGGTATCAGATTATAGTTGCAAGCCAGAAGCAAAGGTTGCTATGGTTTTGAGAGAAAGAAATCACTGTATTTTGGAAAATTATTTCAGAATATTGATAACTGGCATTTTAGATACACTTTAGTTTTTGTATCAAGTTCAAATTTCAGCTAACACAAATTTCTGTAATTTAAATTTGCTATATGTAAGTAAAAATGCAAGAAACTTGCTTTAAAATATTGCCAACTAGCTAAAGACACCCTAGGCATCCATTTAAAACAAACACATACCCACATCCTCTTTCTCTTCTACCTGTCCAATCCCACATGTTCTTACCATTTATTTCAACCTGCTTCTGAGGTCAGAAAATTTCTTACACTCAATATTTTGTGACTTTTAGAAATTAATATCCTTACAATACTTAAAGTTTATACTCAGTCATTTTAATTTTGAAACTCTTTTCCTGAAAAACAACTCAGAAAAAAAAAGAGACAGGAGAGGACTTAATGGCTGGGGAGAAAGGAGAATATTATCTTGCAGGCTTAGTAAGAGTATAAAGAACATTGACAGAAATTTCATAAAAGACAAAATCTCAAATGAAATTAAAATTTGCAAGCAATTATTTTTTTCTAAGAAAATTAACACTATGCTTTTCATTCTACTAGGTCATCATAAGTGTCACTCTTTTTTCCGAGAAAAGGAGTTATGAAATCTTGTAGGAGATACTTCAGTGTTCTTTGGATATTGGTGAAGGCATTAAAATGGTTGTAGAATAAATGTTAAATATTTATACAGTATTTGGGAACACCAGAGCAAAAGACACATCCCCTCCATAGGTAGGATACACATCCTTACTTTTTTTAAAGGTACACATTAGCCATAAATGATAGCAATTAAAAAATACACATCAATATAATAATTTCAGCAATGATTCAAGAGGGCGTGTGTGTCCAGGCTTGACCCAGTCTAAGACAGACAGCATGTTAGCATGGGTCTGAATGTTTGAAGTTGAGTGTAAAACTGAACATTGTCAAGCATAATCCGCTTTCCTAAATTACATCTACTCAATATGTTTTGTAATTATTAATGGTCTTACTCAGCTTAACCTTAAAAAAGGTTCTAAGGATATAATCTGCCTTCAGAGATAATTAATAAAGAGTTTTAAATGCCAAAGTTTCTCTCCAGGAAAAAACACTACACTCTGGATAAGCCTACGTCCACATCTTAAAGAAGTTAAACTTACGTATTTTAAAAGCAATCCACATAGATAACATGCAAATAAGAAGCAAATACACTTCATATGATAACAGCCCTTATAATAGTAGTAGAATTTATAATCCTTAAAATCGTTATAATCACAGCTAAGTGATTCATCTACAATCAAAACTGGTCAACCTTTAAGGGAAAGTAATATAAATTTATCCATGAAAGAAATACGGTGGAGTCTTTCACAGAGAGAAAGGGTATTTGAGTTTCTTTGGAGCTCTTCATTGTCCCCCCGCCTCTCAGGACAAACATGATTTCCTCCCTCCATTTCAGGACTACAGATTTTTACTTAATTTTTTTTTTAATCATTTTTTTTCCTGCTCTTTCAACTGTTTTTCAAAAATATTCTAGTCACATCATCACAAGATAGAAGAGTCAAGCAGAATCTTTCACTCACAGTAAGTATGGAAAACAACAGTCCTATAATTTGTAGAACTTTAGCCTTATTTATATTTTAAATAAAATTAAGAGGTGGAATCATTCTAGAAATAAAGGAACAAAATAGAAAAATATATGAAAAAAATAGATGAATCACCTAAAATTTTTGTTAAAATACAGGAGACAAGGACCCGTAGCTTTCTTGAAACCAAAATTCCGTCAGTCATTCAGTACACATACAGACACTTGCAAAAATATATACTAATTTCATCTTTCAGAAAGGGAATGAATGTCTGACCTCATTCTGTGAATTATAGGACTGCAACAGGACTTGAGATTCAGTGTTTTATATAATGTGACTGTATGGCTTAAAAAGTGTTTGGGCATTAAACCAGTTCCTTAGCAGAAACTAAGTTAAAGCAAATGTAAAAAATGTGCTCTGCAAAGGCATACATCTTCAGGAGCAGGTATTATTCCATTTCATACAAGACAAGAAAAGTTTTTAATATTTACATTTTTTTCATTTTCCGCTAAATATTTCATCATCAAATTGGTACAAAACAAAACTCAGTGTCTTCTGTTTAATCTTCACCTATGTGAACAAGATGCTGAGCTACTATAAACTATAAGCTCATAGATTTCGATTATCTATTGTACTTTAAATATTTCCTCAGTTTATGTAAAGACCATATATGCATGGACAAAAGGCAAAGCCAAAATGCCTAAGTATACACCCAGCAGGCCAGTTGATTCTAGACAGTGTTTTTCAGCCTTAATTTCTCTGGCCTCAGTCAACCCATATACAGGCATCTCTTATATACATAAATATATATCAAAGATCAGATTACAAATATTTTTCTCCCAATTATTAAATAATCTCCTTTCTTGATTCTGCAGTGTTACCTGCACAGTTAAATATCTTTCCTTGCAGTATGAGAATTGTGTTAGGGTCCTAAATATTCTGATTTTCATGTAGTCATAACAGCTTTAATGAAATATCTTTAATGGTTCAACACTGATATTATGAATTTTAGTTCACTTTTTATTAAAATTTGATGCATGGACTTTTGGGGCTATTGTTTCATGTATATTTTATGGAAAAAATAATAGGTTATACTTACATATCATCTTGGAACCATTGGTTCTAATCTGCCCTTTCACTAGAAACCATTCAGCAGAAAAGAATAAGAGGTTTCCTTAATTCATAGAGCTTTGAATTTCTGGGGACTATTGCTGACTTCTGTCTCAAAGTTACATCTTTAATAAAAACTATACAGCTGGTGCTGCAACTGAAGTTTTGACCACTAAGTACTCCAATTTTTTTTTAAAATGGAGGAAAATTTACCTTAATATCAAAGGCTCCTGGCTGACCCACTTTGTTATAAAGCTCTAGCTGGTTCTTGACAGGCGTTACCCACAATATCACCTGATTTAACTGTTGATCAAGTTCAATGAAATCCTTTAGCAGAATCTCTATTTCTTTTTGTTTTTCTGGAAGATCTTTGGACACCTGAAAAAATACAAGAAGCGACTGTTTTAGTGAAAAAAACCACAAACAAACTACAAAACAATTTAATGCTACACATATATACATTTATATAAAATGTTAAATTACAAGTTTTATATACTGGAAGAAGGGAAAGAGAGAGCAGACCCAACAATCAAATTATTATGGCAAGTATCTTGCAATTCAGTTGAAACACAGTCTGTCCTAAAAAAAACCAGCAAAAAACTCAAACACATGTACAGAAGCCTAAAATAAAATTTTAAAAAATATCAAACCTTACCATCAGGCTTCTCAGTATTTTCAGTAAAAAAAAAAATGTTATCTCAGTATACTAAACTGTTTTAAAGCTCAATTTTTAACCAGGAAAAAAAATTGAAAATGTGGAATTAATCACTTGAATTATATCTAGCCTTTCTTGACCTCTTGAATGTAGGTATTTATTTTTTATTTATTTTTACGTGTTTTCTCATAAGGTGTTTAGAGTTGCCAATTGGATCCAAACATGCATAGGCAGGTGCACACAGTGAAGAAAAATAATGAAGAAATGTATCATCAATTCAGATCAGGCACCTTGGTTCTCTACTCTGCATTCAAAGCAGTCAGATTTTTAACTAAGCACATTCTTCTATGCCAATAACATTAGAAATAAAGAATCAGTGAATGGCACAGCTCAAATCCAGCTCTGAAGCACTTGGAGTAAATGTAGGAACAGGCCAATAAGGCAACACACACCTCCATGCTGTCCTTCCCAGACTGTTTTCTATAGCTAGAGAGGTGAGGTGTCACAATACTACACAATGGGCAACA